>JARHVA010007279.1:452500-455000 GCA_037957365.1 Torreya grandis | reverse complement strand
AGAGATTTTTATAACTTTGACAATATCAATAATGCACCCAAAATAAAATATTGACATACCTTAAAATTGAATTTTTTTGACACTTTCTAAATTTTGGAATCTTTTTTAAACCATTAAAACTAAACATAATTAAAATACTTTTACTATACTCTTAAGAGATAAAATGACTGTAAATATATTTGACCATATGTTTATACAACTTAATCTAAATGCTATTGAACCAAGAACTAGACAAAAAAAAAATCAAAGACTACTAAACTATTTTGACATCTATGATCCAAAGTGCATTAAACACACAATGATAATCCTTAAATGAATTTAGACTTAAAAAAAATTATTCCCTAAACAAAATATTACTAACAACTTACAAAACATTATTTAATACAAACCTAATACAAATAAGCATGATGCAAACCCAATAGACAAATCACCAAACAACCAAGGTATACAATTGGCTTGTCACATTTTGCTTGAAATGTAAAGTGTCTTTTCATAGAAGTTCATTCCATGTTTTTAATGAAGTTGTGGATGAAATATACTTGGTGAGCTAGGTCATTAAAGGATCTAATGCATTGTGTAGTAAATGACAAAAAAAAACATTAGCAAAATATATGCATAATCTAAAATCAATTCTTTTTATTTAACAAAATACACTGATGTATACTACAGATCATGTGGAGATTAGCTACCAATAAAATTTAAGGATGAAGATCTCACAATCAGTCATAACTATCATAATTTGATAAAGTTGTATATTATTTCATAGATTGTCTTTCTTCTTGGTTGACGATTCCAACTAGAAAATATTAACACATAACAGATTGTGTAATTTTAGCACACATGGCTTTATTTTATAGATGGGAAGATAGATTTAAAGTGAACTCTCCAAATGGTTGAGGTTGTACCAAATAACACTATAATTTATAAAATTTTGAATAAGGTTACATGATTTGATAATGTAGGGTTAATAAAAACATAAAAGGATAAAAGCTAGGTTAGATAATCAGATGTATAGAAGACACCAAATAATAGAAATCACATAGAAGGGAAACCATGAACAAGAATGGATCTAACCCATACAATCTTAGAACTCCATATGGTACTTTGATGTATATCACTACTCTAATACCACACTATTAAAAAGTGGATAGAGTTATGTATAAAATTAACTAAGGCAATCATGCATTCAAATACACAAAGAATAATTATTCTTTAAATCACAAAATATTATACTATGTCTCTTTTTACTATGTGAATATAAATAGATTATTAAATAGCCATGGAGGAAGCATAATGACTTCCTATAACATATGATCTAATGACCTAGAATAGCATGGATAACATAAAACCTTATGAGAATACAGTTCCAAATAATAAACAAACTAAAATACACTAATTAATAATGTTAAGAATCATAACACCTTGGACATATTTCGAAACATGCTTTACTACAGCCCAGTGACATTTCTTTGGCTCTTGCATTAATAAGGAGAGATAGCTCATATAAAAACATATGTTTGGTCTAGTGTAGGTCAAGCAAATGAGACTCCCAACAAGTTGTTTGTAGAGAGTTGCATCCAGTTGAGGTGGTCTTAGTTTTGAGAGAGTTGTAAAACTTTCTCTTTTGGTGTTGAAAGAGGTTTACAATATGAAATTCTATACTTTTCTACGATTTTCTTGGCATATTTTATCTAGGAGATAAAGTTATGATTCTATTTATACTATATCTCAAAACCAAGACAATAATGGAGTAGCCCTAAGTCAGTCATGTTGAAGGATATTTTGAAGTCATTATTCACAATATCAACCTGATATTCTAAACTTATTGTAATCACAATATCATCCACATATAAAATAAGATTGATAATTTATGTCCCTACCTTACTTATGTATAAGCTAGAATCAAAGGGGTTATAGGTGAAACCATGATACAAAAGGTGTTCATCTATCTTGATGTACCATACCCTAGGATCTTGTTTCAGTCCATACAATACTTTTATGAGATGACATATCTTTTTAGGATGTGTTTCATCAACAAATACTACCAGTTGGGTCATGTACACTTCTTTAAGATCACCATTTAGGAAAGCACTCTTAACATCCATTTACTGAAGTTTCCATCCATTTTATAATCCTAGTATGTAGACAACTTTGATGGTCTTCATATTTATAGTGGGTACAAAGGTCTATTCATAGTTAATGACTTATTTCTAAGCATATCCCTTTGCTATAAGTTTTGATTTATGCTTTTCAATGGATTCATCTACCTTGTATTTAGTTTTAAAAACCCATTTGTATTATATGGGTTTCTTTCTTGTAGGCATATCAATAATTTGTCAAGTTTAATTTTGCACGAGTGAGTTATACTCAACATCCATGGCTTTCTTCCATTGAGGTTAACTTAGTGATTCTTGAAAATTATCAAGTTTAAATCTATTAACTAATATACTCATGAGTGTAAAATTTACCTTATTTCTTCCCTGACTCCTTGTTCTTACTA
>JARHVA010007279.1:425000-447500 GCA_037957365.1 Torreya grandis | reverse complement strand
TCCATAGTATTTTACTCCATTTTATCCATCTAGTTACTTATCAATGTACCATATTCATACATTTCTTCAAAGATAATAACCTTGTTTAATTTTCCAATGAGATGTGGGTGAGTTGGTTAAGTGGCTTGGTTGTTTCAAATACTACCCAGGTTCAAATATTTAGAAAGGCATAAGAGGTTGGTTGTCACATTCATAAATTTTAGAGTGTGTCTAATGTTATTCACACATGCACATGCACATACACATATGTTTCCTACTATGACTAGACTCTCTCTCTCTCTCTCTCTCTCTCTCTCTCTCTCTCTCTCTCTCTCTCTCTCTCTCTCTCTCTCTCTCTCTCTCTCTCTCTCTCTCACACACACACACACACACACACACACACACACACACACACACACATGTTACATTTAATAATTCTATTTATTTTTATACCTTCACTCTCTCTCTATTATGATACTATATTTTTCCTTAACTACACACTCATTACCTATTACATTCAATTATATTATTTAATGTCAATATTTCTTAATATATCATATATTCCACTTTTGGTATATTACATAATTTATAATACTAATACAAAATTATAAAATTTATACCTCTAAAAAATTAATCAACTTATCTTTAATGACATTCATCTTCTTCATGAAAATTTACTCATATTTTAGCAAAGTTTTGTAACTTATATGGTTTATATATAATATCCTTTGTTATTTCAACATAAAAATGTATTATGTTATTTTGGTAAGTATGGAGTTTCTAAAATGATATTCTACATGTTTATATTCTATTAAAGAATATTTCTAACATTTACTTCTATTTTATTTCATTATCTTTTCCATAAGACATCTATGAATAATATTAATAAGAAAAATCCAAAAATTATCCTTCACCTTACATTGATACATTAAACATTGTAAAAGAAATTAGTATGGAGGGATAATATGACTAATAAATAAAAACATAGACATAATACATAAGATACCAAAGTATATTTTTTTGGCTCGCCCAATTATACTTATAAGATAGTGTAACCCATTAAATTACAAAATATATTATACTATGATCACTCATTTATTAAAAAGTATTTATCATATTACTCAATAATGGTTTTAGGGGTCATCTCCCATTTCAATAGTAAAGACTTAACTACCTATTTTTTGTGTTCCATGGTAGTGTTTTCTTTAGCTATTTTTACTATAACTCATAGGTTGGTGTAGCTTCAAGGTCTTTAAGTAGGCTTCATGATCCATAGTATTTTACTCCATTTAGTTACTTATCAATATACCATATTCATATTACTCTTAAAATATAATAACCTTGTCTATTTTTCTAATGAGATGTGGGTGAGTTGGTTAAGTGGATTGGTTGTTTCAATCCCCACCCAAGTTTAAATCTATGGAAAAGCATATGAGGATGGTTATGGTTGTTGATAATATTCTTAGAGATATTAATATATGTTTGATATTATTGAGGTAGATGTTAATATATGGTATACACATGGTATTACATGGAGATCTGGGCTCCTGATTATGTCCTAAATTGGTGCAAGCTCTAGTCAAAATCCATCATCTATAAAAAATGTCTATTTACTTATTCTTGAATTCATCTCCTAAGTCCAATAGATTATTCCACTCTTTTACACTGGTGATTTTACTAGCATCATAGTTTGTAGATGCTTCACTAAGTTATCTCTCTAAATCATCCAGATCCTTGTTTTCCTAAGTAAAGATCAGCTAGGTAGTGGAGTATACAAATAATGTGATAGCATCATCATTTGTTTTTTGAAATATATTCACTCATAAATTATATTAATTTTTTATTTTTTTATTTTTACCTAGGACAAATCCTAACAATTATACCTCATATGCCACAATGACTTATACCCTAAAAGTTTCCTTAATCATAAATCTAACACAACTAATAAAGTTCTCCACTATGTCCTCTAGATACTAATCAATTGATAAAGTTCTATCTAGGTCATATTATGATCTTGAAATAATGAGGCACTTTAGTACATGTTATATTCATTATTCTAAAATTAAAAATACAATTATCTAGTCTTTACTAGAATTATTAAGAAAATTATTTTCAATATGTTCATTCTCTATTTATCTCAACTCCTATAATATGATTTCTTAGTGTGGATTGTAGGAGAGTGGATGGTACCATGGTGTTGGAAGTTAATTTCTTATTTTGGCCAGCTATGCCTCAAAATTTATAATAAGTTATTTTGGTGTCATTTAATGGGATATGATGGCTTGAATCACCACCAATGAACTATATACTTCTCCCTCTACCACCTTGTCTTTCTCTATAGATATTTCAGACCCTATCTCATGGATTACTACATTTTAAGATATACCTTTTTATTTCTCAACTTCCCCTTTATTTTTTATTCTCTTTAGATTTTTTATTTACTCACTATTGACACTTTGATTTTCAACCTCAAGGAGATGTTAAAAAATCCTTATCCATGTGGAAAAATGGAGTAATTTTTCTTACTATGGGTGAAAATTTTGTTGAGATGAATCTTTAGATAAGGGCCTAGCTCCCCTTGATGCACCTTTAAATCTCTCTTTAATCTATAAATTCATGTATGAAAATGGTTCAAGAAAACAACTAAGAAAAAAAAAAGGGTAATGTACCAAAGTTTATCTCCTCTTATTTAACTTAGAATATGCTACTTTAAGATCAACACAACTTTTCTCACATAAAACTCACAAGTCCTTGTGTGTTGTCACATTAGTGTTTCAAATGTTAGATTCAAGAAGGCAGTTTGACATTTAGGAGAGAAATGGATGATTCCAAGAAAGAATAAGGTCATAAACTACTTGTAAAATGTGTATACACATAGAAAAAAATAGTAATAAGGACCTGTAAGGACACTCTTTTAGCATAATGGTAGACCATCAAAATTACAAGCTAGAAAAGACAATATTTTACTACAATAGACCAACAAAATTCAAGTCATCACTCAATAATGTAGCATGTGAGTGGAAAAGTAACTTGTATTATTTCTTCAAGAGTGTTTCAAGTAAAAATCTGGTTAGACTTTTCCCAATAACTAGTAGAGGCTAGTCAAATGAGCTAAGAGAATGAATATTTATATCTTTAAGAGGTGGAGTGAGCAAAGGAAGTCCAAGAGTCACTTCAACATGTGTGATCTTGAGAGAAACAATTATATTTGAATGTGGGAGAGGTGGACAAGCTATGCCATTTCAAAAATGAATTAGTTATAAATGAATAAGTTACAACAAAACTAAATTCTCTAGTTACAATTGAGTAATTTACAACTAAACTAAATGTCTTACAATTTCCATTTGTTACGTTTATAATCACCTTCAGGTTCTTGTCAAGCTTTTTGACACCAATGGCTATTTTTCAAAGTTTTAAATTTACTTTTTTCAAGCTATCACCGTCCTTATTCCTTCAAAACATTTTACTTAGACTCACTATTTTGATCTACTATTTAAACACCAATGCCTAACCCATGACCCTAAAATTAACATTTACAGACCCGTCATGAATTCCTTTAGGATATTTCCCTCAGACTCTTTTCTTAGACAACCTTCCATGGAATTATCTTCTTTTAGGTTCTTTCCCTACATATACTTTGTTTCATCACTTTTATTGAAATAAATTCACCTAGCTTTTGCTTTTGACCATTTCTATGAATAATTTTATTGAGATAAATCTTTTAGATATTTTTCTACATTAATTTCTTTGGGATACCAAATGACCTTTTGGATTTTGAAAATGGATCATTTCATTTTTTTAAATTTTCCTTTCAGATTCATTTAAATGATCCTTTGGCTTTTTGTTTGTCACCTTTCAGTCTTCCTTTAAATGTTCTTAAAAAAACTAAAGTCCCCTTCAGAAAAATTAGAGTGCTTTTCAAAAAGATTGTTTTGAACAAAATGTCCGAAACAATTCCTTCAAAAAAGTTGAAAATTGCGCTTCAAAAAATATGAAAAATACCCCTTTAGAAAAGTTTGAAGTGCATTTTGGAAAATTTGAAGTGACATTTGTAAAAGTTGTTTCAAACAAAATGTCTAAAACAATTCCTTGGAAAAAGTTAAAAATTTCCCTACAGAAAAGTTGTAAGTGCCTTTCAAAAAAATTGTTTTGGACAAATCGTCCAAAACAATTCGACACTTGGCCATATAAAAGGTCTGAAATAAATAACACTTAGTCAAAATGAAAAGACCTAAAATGATTACCATGCAAAGTATTAGCAAAGACTAAACCAAACTTTTTGAAAGAATTATACTTTTACATTTTTTACAGGCTTGTATATAACACTTTTTTAAAATGAAACTTGAATACTAGACTTAGTTAAAGGTATAGACTTAGGAAATGTTTTTCAAATAGGAGTGTACAATTTTGGATTGAAGGGCCTAAATTTTTTCAACAAATTAGTGATTCGTAGGAGTAGTATGCCTACTATACTGACTAGACTAGTAGCTGAATTTATCCATTGGGCATGGAGTCATCTACAAATATTCTAGCAAGGAAACATTAGCTATGACTCAAAACCTTGAACAACACAATAGATTAGAATGAAATCCCATGCCATAAGACACATCACACAACATAAAAAAAAAAAAACAAGATACAAAGCAAAGCAAGATACAAGACAACTTGTACATGTATGTAATCACTTAAGAAACACAAGGAAAGTAGGAAACTATGTAGAAAAGATAACAAGAACTTTAGTAAAAATGCTTGAGATATATCATATTGACTAATATATGTAGCTCCTCTCTATCTAACATTGAGATTTGGAAAGCATTGTGTTGTTTGCACTGTGTGATTGCTTATGGGCCACTCCACAAAGCATCAAACTTTCTATGTATTTGAGGTTTGGCCCTATCTTCATCCCATTTTATTATAATGTCTCCTTCTTTGAAGATCCTTTGCATGGATTAATTTTCAAAATATTTTTTTGTTTTCTCTTGGTGAGTTGTCATGGTGTGCATAGATCAATGTTTTTCCTTCTCAATCTCCATTAACTCACATAACCTAACCTTCATGCTAGTATTCTTCATAAATTATAATTGGTAGGTAATATCTAAAGTTGGTATCTTAAGTGAGATAGGAATTCTATCTTGCCTTCTATAGATAGTGTATATGGTGAATTCCAAATTTCTCTCTTTGGTGTAATCCTATCAGCCCAAAAAGGTTGTCTTCAACTTGGTGTGCCAAGTCCTTTAATTTTCCTCCATTTTCTTCTTAATGATCATGATTATGTTCTTTTTTGTCAACTTAGCTATTCCATTCCCTTGGGGATAATAATTTGAGAAGGTGATAAGATAGATGCCATGCTTCAAAGTTGATTCACTTGTCCTTGCTCTTAGAAAAACTAATACATTATATGAAATAACTATTAAATAATATCCAAAACTGGTTATTATACCTTCATAGAAGTCAAGGACTGAAATTTCATTGGCTTCCTTAAGATCTACAGCCTCCACCCATTTTGTAAAATAATCAGTGGCTATCAACACCCACTTGTGGCTAGCTCTAGAAGGAGGATTTATTAGGCCTATAAAGTCCAAACCCCATTACATGAAGGGTTGCTCAAATTGTATGGGATGAAGAGGTAGGGTAACATGATTTTTTTTACCATAAAAAAGAGAACATTTTTGGTATTTTTTAATCCAAGCATGGGTGTCTTTAAATAAGCTAGGTCAAAAGTAACCAGCCCTCATAATTTTAACAGTTGTAGTACTTGGAGCAAAATGACCAGCAATTAGCCAATCATGGAATTCATGTAATAGTTTTTCAATCTAATCCAAATCAATACACCTCAACAATGCACTTGAAAATTCCTTCCTAAACACCACTCCATCAATAAGTACATAAGGAATGGATTGTAGCCTAAAATACCTTCTCTTGGCCCTATCAAGACCTTATAGACACTCATGAGTTTGAAAGAAATGGATCATGTCCTATGTCTAAATTCTCATCGATGAAGGTGCACATGATGTAGAGTTATCATGAAGTACCAAAATAGATTCTTTTTTATCTTTCAAGTCTAAAGTTAAATGCTCACATAGTCCTTTTCCTTTTACTAACTTGGTAATTTTGATCTCTATATCATATTCCATCACCCTTGTGATCCACCTTTCACTCTTTTCATTCAAATATCTATTCAATAGAAAATCTTCCACACTAGGATGAGGCACAAAAATGTGAATCTTGTTAGTAGATAACATATGCATAATATTCTTTAAGATCCTTATAACTGAAAGCACTTATTTCTCAACATATGTATATATTGTTTCATAAACTTATAAAACTTGACTTAAGAAGGCATCACGTTGTTTAAAGTTTTCATCATTAGCTTGAGTAAGCATGATAGAGATTACCTCATTATTCCCAAAGGTGTACAAATTGAAGTCTTTGGATAAGCTATGACTTGCAAGGATAAGGGCTTGGGCAATGACATACTTGATCTCCTCAAAACTTTCCTTCCTCCTTCTCTTCTAAGTGAACACTTCATCTTTTATTAGCATGGAGGTCAAGGTTTTGACCAAGTTAGAAAAATTAGGAATAAACCTCCTTGTGAAATTGATCTTAACAAAGAATATTTGTAGACCTTTCTTATGTTTACGCAAAGATAATGCCAAGATGGCACTTACCCTTTCAAGATCAATAGAAAGACTTTTATTGAAAATATTGTTTCCTAAGAGTTTGAATTCATGAAAAATAAACACACACATATTTGGGTTTATATAGATTTTAAACTTTGTGCACCTCTCAAAAATCTACCTTAGGTGCTTCAAATGATCTTTTTCTTCCTTGCAGAAAAATGCCACATCATCAAGATATACCAAGACAATGTCATTAATTAATCCTTGAAAACCATATCCATTGCACATTCAAAATTATATCCATCATTATAAAAATCAAAATGCATTTTACTATAATCATATGAACCCTATTTATTAGTAAAGGCTATCTTATATAGGTCAGTTTACTTTACTAGAATTTGATTATATCCAGAATACCCATCAAGGAGAGAAAACCTTTCACTACCAGCCACAACTTGTAAGATTTGTTATATGGAAGGGAGTGGGTAATTATCCTATAATAAACTATATTAGATTCCCTAAAATCAACACATAACCTTATCTCTCCATTCTCTTTTCTAACAAGAACTAGGTTTGCCAATCAAGATGAATGCATAATGGGAAAGATGATTTTGGCCTCAATCAGTTTGGTGAGTTCTTTCCTCATGAGAAGCTCAATCTTCAGAATGAATGACCTTTGAATTTTATTAATAATCTTATTATTATCATCTAAGACTATATTATGCTAAGGTATATTTAGATCAAAACCCTTTAAATCACTATACTCCCATGAAAAGACATCAATTTTTTTTGCATAACTCAATGAAAGCATGCTTCTCTTTGATAGTACATACCTTCCCAAGTACAATCAATTTATATTTAAAATTTTTAACCTTATCATATTTTTCCTTCTTGGTAGATATGCTTACCTTCTCTTTCTTTGGCTGGTCATCATCATTGAATATAATCTCAAGAGTGACTAGGCCTTTAGGAAGCTTGTTAGACTTTGGTTAGACAATCTGCTCTCCATATTTTTCCTATATTTTAGACTATTTATTGAAAGAAAACTTAGCTTATTCCTATTAAAAAAGTGCTATTTTTTGGTCACTATCAAACACCTACCAATTAGTGACATTATCCGGTATGAAGGCCCTTACAATTACTTTTAGATGAGGTTGGTTATTGTCTTCTTTTATCCCTTTTGGAACATCAAACTAAGCTCTAATTACTGCCAACCTACTAGCATGATTTTTATATTCTCTTGAGCTAAAATTGATTTTTAAGGATTTAAAATTTTCTAAGATATCCCACACTCTTTGGTTATAGGACTTAAGTAGAGTTTTTTGTCACATTTTGCCCTCTAACTTAATTGACAACATGTTTGCTATCACCAAACACATTCAATTCTTTGACACCTCTTTTCCTAGACCATTAAAGGCCTTTAATAAGGGTTTCATATTTTGATACATTATAAGTGCAAGAGAATTGAAATCTAGATGTTGAAAAATATTTTTCCTTTGAGGGTGAAACTAACATTGCTCCACCACCAAACCCAATCTTCCTTCTAGACACATCAAAGAAAAGCTTCCACAAACCATTTACATCCTCACTTGAATTCATAAAATTAGGAATGAAAGAGTCCTTCTCATGCATATAATAGGATCTAATATAAGATTATTTAATAAATTTTTAAGGATAGTGCTCATAGTTGTCATGTCCCCACTCATCTAAGAATAAATCAGAAACTCCCTCAAGGGAAGATGATAGAGATTGATCAATATAATTTTCTTATTCATTAATGGTAGCATAATTAACATTTACCACCTTATTTTAGTAATGTTCTAATTTATCTCTATGAATAGGTTCTTAATCAATATTCAATTTAGTGCCATGCTTTTTCCTAAACACCATGTAGGACTAAATGGCTGCCAAAAATCCACCTATCTTGGATGTGAAGTATTTTGATAAGTAAAGATAAAAATAGTGAGGTAAATCTATGACCACCACATTATGAAGAATTGAAAAATTAGGATAAGTATGAAAGATAAAATTCAAACCTTTATCTACCCCCAAAGTCTTGGTTGGTGATCAATTTAATTATAAAATTCCTTTAGTCATTGGCTCATACTTGAGGCCTAACTTACCTGCTATACATTTAGGCATAACTAATGTTCTTGTTCCACTATCTATGATGAAATTATGAACCAAAAAATCACCAATGATTATAGATAGATAAAAATGAGGAGTATTGTCATCTTTATTCACTTGACAATCGATAGATTGAGTTCTATTGACCAAAACCACATTATCATTTCTAGATGGGCCATCTTATTTACCTAATCCATGGAATTCCTTTTGGAATATATATTTATACCCTAGTAATGTTATATAATCTGATAATGAGATGTTCATATGAAAAATTTTCATCGGTTCCACAACATTTATGGAAGCATTACTCAACTTGGGGTTCTCTTTATGAACATTGACACCTTGTGATGTAGCTTGTGGTAGTAGAGTTGTAGCAGTTGACCTAAAATTTTGAATACTTTAATTTTATTACACTTTAAAAAATTTATTATACCTAATTATCATAGGATATGAATCAAGAGTTATAACAGTTCTTTTATTGGCTCCTTGAGCTTCATCAACACCCATACTTTTGGACCTAGTATTAGAGGTAACACTAATATTCTAATTACTTGTATTCCCCACATAACTAATAGCACCAAACTAACCCTCCAAATGATTTATGAGGGTAGCATCAGTTTGAGGTTTTCCATTTTCCACCCCACTTTACATGGATCCTTCAAAATTTTAAGCTTAGAAAGATTGGTTGCCTTACATTACCATGCCTCGATTATGCATTTCATTTGCATAAGTCACTTGCTCTTGACCACGTTCAAAAGATTGATAGTTGGGAAATTATTCAACCAAGTTATTTTGAGTAAGAATAAGGGATTTATATTATGAGGGAGAATTAGGATTATAGCTTTGATATGGCTTGACATGGGTGATTTGGCCTTGTCCTTGTGTATTGCTTTTGAAAGGAGGCCTACTTGTTTGCCCAAAGTGATTATATGTTTGATATGGCCTATAACATTGGGCTTGTTGTCTCTTGAGTGAAACTAAACCATTTTAACACTTTGAAGTAAGCTTTTAACTTCATATATTTCATTTAAAGAAGCAATGGTTTGCCTTTCTTGATTCAGAAAAGGGGATAAATTGGGAAATGCACCGTGATTAGGGGAATTAAAATTAGGGAATAATGGCATTGGAGGCCTAGGAGGTATATTTTCAACTTGGAAAAGACAATTCTCAACATTAATGGCTATTTTTTTATTAGCACATAATGTGTTTCAACCCATAGATTGAATCATCATTTCAATGTTACTACTCAACACTTTTAGGTAGTACAAAAATGCATAGTTTGGAGTAGGTTTCATAAGAGATGGGATACTATCCCATGATTTTTGAAATATAGTATTAAAATATTACATAAACTCATGTGGTACCCTATTTATTGTGATCAATTTATTAGCTAAAGAGAAGTGGTCACTCTTTTTCCTAAACCTATTATTCAAAATATCCCCTAACTCATCCCATGAGCTAATAAAAGTTACATGTAAAGTCGCATACAAATGCAAAACTTTTCCTTTGAAAGACAAGGCCAACATCCTAATAGCTACATTTTATTTAGTGATGTTGTGAATATTAAAAAAAAAAATCTATATTCCTAGTGTGCTCAATGGTACTAATAGGACCATCCCCACTAAAGAAAGGACACTTTGGACATTTGTTCCTAGAATTTGATCATATTAGGCAAGATGCAAAGGACATGTACCAGTGAAAGGAATAAAAGGTTATCTTTTAGACATCTTAGAATCATCATTATGGATATAAAGGATGGAATGTAACACAAACCTAGAATATTTAAACACAAAATATCTTTCATAATGATGAGTGCTTACAAATCTAAACCTTTTAGTGGATTATGGAGGTAGTAGCACAAAATCAAAAGGTGTCCTTTTAGTAACAGATCTACTTGTTAACTTTGCCATGGAAAATAGGACTGATTTTCAACCAAAGACTTGAATTCTTTAATGTAGTCACTAGGTGCTGAATGTAGATGCTTCTTTTATCTTCAACTATGCCAAGACTAGCACCAAACTTAAACAATATGGTAGGACTTGAAGTACCATCAGGTGTGCCAAAACTATTGACACTTAGATTTGCAGCCTTCAAGAGATGTTCATCTCTCCTCATGCAAGTGGAAAAATGGAGTGATCTCTCTTACTGTGTTTGACAATTTTTTTGAGATTAATCTCTAGATAAGGGGCTAGCTCCCCTTGATGCACCTTTAAATATCTCTCTAATCTATCACTTTATGTACGAAAATATTTTAAGAAAAATAATAAGAAAACAAAAAAGGTTGATGTAACAATGTTTATCTCCTTCTATTTGACTGAGAATATGCTACTTAAATATCAACATAGATTTCTTCACATCAAACTCACAACTCCTTGTGTGTTGTCACATCTGTGTTTCACATGTTAGAATCAAGAAGGCATTTTGACATTTATGAGATTAATGCATGATTCCAAGAAGGAATATATTCATAGAATACTTCTAAAATGTCTATACACTTATAAAATAATACTAACAAGAACTTGTAATGACACTATTTTTGTACATTGGTAGACCATCAAGAGAACAAGCTAGGAAAGATAATCTTTCACTAGACTACAATAACAAAACTCAAATCATCACTCAATATTACAACATGTGAGTATAAAAATAACTTGTATTATTTATTAAAGAGTCTTTCAAGTATAAATATGGCCATAGTTTTCCCAATAACTAGCAAAGTCTACTCAAATGGGCCAAGAGAATGCATATTTATAGCTTTGAGTGATGGAGAGAGCAAAGGAAGTCCAAGGGTCAATTGGAAATGTGTCATCTTGAGATAAATAGTTACATTTTCATGTGGGAGAGTTTATTCAAGTTATGCCATGTCACAAATGAATCAGTTACAAATGAATAAGTTATAATTGAATCAAATAACTTAGTTACAATTGAATCAACTACAATTGTATAAGTTACAACTGGACCAAATGCCTTGGTTACAATTTCCATTTGTTACCTTTATACTCACCTTTAGGTTCCCACAGAGCCTTTTGACACCATGATTATTTTTCATAGTTTGAAATTGAATTTTTGTGGGCTATTAGCATCCATATTCCTTTAGAACATTTTCCTCAAACTCACTATTTTGATCTGCCTAATACCCACTATTTAAACACCAATGACTAGCCTGTGACCCTAAAATTGACATCTATGGACCCATCATGAATTACTTTGAGATATTTTCCTTGGACTCTTTTCCTAGACAATCTTTCATAGAATTATCTTCTTTCACATTCCTTCCATGCAAATACTTTGTTTTGGCACTTTTCTTAAAATAAATCCTTTAGGCTTTTACTTTTAACCATTTATGTGGATAATTTTCCTAAAATAAATATTTTGGCTCCTTTTTCCACATTAATTTATTTGGTCTATCAAATGACCTTTTAGCTTTTGAAAATAGATCATTTGGTTCTTTGAAATGTTCTTTTAGGTTTCTTGCAAATGACCCTTCGGCTTTTTGTTTGGCACCTTTCAGCCTTCCTACAAATGTTATTTAGAAAAAATAAGGTCCCATTTGGAAAAATTGGAGTGGCTTTTGGAAAATTATTTAAAATAAAATGTCTAAAATAATTCCTTCAAAAAAGTTGAAAATTGCCCTTCAAAAAATATGAAAAAAGACCCCATCAGAAAAGTTATAAGTGCCTTTCAGAAAAACTGAAGTATCGTTCAAAAAATTTGTTTTGGGTAAAATGTTTGAAACAATTCCTTTACAAAATTTGAAAATTACTCTTTGGAAAAGTTGCAAATGCCTTTCAAAATAGTTTTTTCAGAAAAAATATCTGAAACAATTCAGCACTTGGTCGAATGAAAAGTCTGAAAGAAATAACACTTAGTCAAAAAAGAAGGCCCAAAATGATTACCATGCAAAGGCTTAGCAAAGACCAAAAATAACTTTCTAAAAGAATTAGACTTGTATATTTATTGTGAGCTTATATGGAACACTTATTAATGAAACCTGCATATTGGACTTAGCCAAAGGTATAGACTAAGGTGGTTTTTTTCAAATAGGTGTGCCCAATTTTGGCTTGAAGTTAAAAAATTTGGTCAACACTCACTTTGTTATTAAACTCATTCTCTTCACTTCCATTTTGTTTCTTCACATGATCAAGGGATTTGATTTATCCCCCAATGTCTACCATATAGAAAGTGATAGAAAATTATGGATCATATTCTATACTTATCTTTATTCCAATACTTAAATGTTGACTCTAATCCCCAATAAAAAATAAAATATTTAAAAAATATTTAGTTATAACCCTCATATTCCTAGTCCTATTCCTAACAACCAAGCTTCCCAACTTATTCATTAGAGTTAAGTTTATATAGTTAATTATATTTTAATTATTACTTTAAGTGTTGGGACTTACTTATATACCTAAAAACATTCAAGTATTCATGGGACATACCTTACAGTGGTGGTGAGTCACCAAAGGAGACAATGTACATAAATATTTCTTTATTTTTTTGGAATATTTTAAATTATGGAACCATCATCTTCTTTTAAGAATCATGTTTACATATTTCGATACCAAAGGGTATATAGATGAAAAAGGAGAATTAAATAGTAATGATTCCTCATCATGAACATTATCTTGTGGAATGTCTACAAACTTATAAAATTCCCTTGAAATTTCTTAGTGTGGTCTCCATGTGAGTGGCTTGGCAACTTTGATATTTTTTGTTTTCATGAAGCTAAGGTTACAAGTTTTCTTCTCTAAACTTATATAAAGTTTACATGGTCAGATGCCATACATTGTTTAACCTCTCATGGGGATGGATGTGATAGTGATAGTATGCTTTCTTATCAAAAAAATTTCCTTTAATATTTTCCTTATAGACATGTTGTTTTGTGTCCTATGAGAAACATTTGATATTAATGTTATTCAATTATGATGATTAATGTATATGCACATAATAGTGTTATAAAAAGTAATAATTATGAATTTTTTTAAAATAGTTTTATTTTCTTATATCTTTTTCATCTACGATGAATTTAATATGATTGAGTCACATGAATATAATAAAGGTGTTATACTATTGTGATGGCATATTGGGTAGCATGAATCCATGTTTTATTATTAAAACCATTGGGGTTCGTCAAACCCTATTTTGGTTGAGTTAATTAATTTTAAATTATTGGTAAAAGTAGTATAAACTTCACGCCAACTTTGGTTGTGTTATTAAAATCTCATGTGGTCTAACCATTGGGGGTTGTCAAGCCTTATCATTCCATTGAAGTCTTTAAGCCCAAATTATTGGTTTATGTAGTTTGAGTCTTGAGATAACTCTTATTATGTTTGAAAAGGGATTGAATGTGTTATGTTCAATAAGAAAAACATGTTTGCTTTCCATATTCATGGTGGGAATGTTTTTTTTGTCCACCTGGATATTATTCTCCCTGAACATAACCCCATTACTTTCTAGTTGAAGTGGGGAGGTGGCCTATATAAAATCACTCATCATTATTTTTTGATGAATATATAACTCCTCAATCATGTGGGTACCATTTGACTTATATCCAAATTTTGGAATATAATATCACATCCATCCCATGCTACCAATTGGATCAATTCGTGGAATGATGTGATCACTTGACTACCTCCAATGTAAGTTACTATGTCAAAAAAGTGGTAAGGGTTCATAAATGGTTCAATGGAACCTTGATAACATAATTATATAGCATTATTATGCATATATAAAAAATACCATTCAGCCCTTAATTTCAAAAAATGGCTGCTAACCTCAAACACAAGCTTAAACTAGCTTAATGCCATAATACAAAAGGTTCTTAGATTTAGAAACATGTTTACCATGGCTCAAATTAGGATATTTAAATTATAATTATTTTTCAAATATTTTAGGGGATTTTGAGTCAAAAATCATATCAAAACCATCAAAATTGATCATGGCCATCATACTAGTCTTCTTAAGATTTACTCGACCTTTCTATACAACTATAAATTGGTAATTCAAGCACTACAAGGTACTCTAGAGTAGGATAAATAATTGTATAATTGTATGGATATTATTCCTCAAAATTTATGGATTTTACGTCAATGGATTTGTGACGCTATTCTTTCTCTAGATGAGATTTTTGCACCATCATAGAGCAAGGGCAATGATAAATCACAAGGAGTGGATACTTCCCTTATGAATTTTACAAAGTCTCATGGAAATTTCTCAAACTAGGCTTGGTTCAATTTTACTACACACACAAAATACATTAGGGGATTTTAAGTCAAAGATCAGATCAATACCATCAAAATTTCTCATGGCCATCATACTAGTCTTCTCAAGATTTACTCAACCTTTATATACAACTTTACATTGGTGATTCAAGCACTAGAAGGTACAATAGAGTAGGATCAAATATTATAGGATTGTGTGGATGTGATTCCTCAAAATTTATGGCTTTTTCCAGAATCGATTTTTATTGCTATTCATTCTCTAGATGAGCTATTTGTACCATCATAGAACAAGGGAAATGATAAATCACAAGGAGTGGATGTTTCTTTTGTGAATTTTATAAAGTCCCATGGAAATTTCTCAAACTAGACTTGGTTAAAGTTTACTACACACAAAAAATATTTAGTGAATCTTGTTAATGAAGGAAACACTAAAAAATGTACATAAAGTAGGAGATCCAAGTTTATTACTAGTTGGAGACCCATCACCTAGTTAAATGTCACTTATAAAATATTTACTAATTCCTTATAGATTTGATTATAATATATCCTTCCTATAATTTTAAAAAAAATAGATTTAATAGGTTTTGTCAAAAGTCCATACATGTTAGATAACATTATTATATTTTTGAAAGGTATGAATGGGCCCACACTTCTCAAAAATAGAATTTATTTCTAAAATTATTAAAAAAAACTATGATCTTGCCTGATTCCTTGGATTGTATAGCCATTAATTAACACAAATTCAAGAGATTTGTCTCTTTCACTCTATTAGATAAGACATCTACTTGCTCCAACACTTTATGTCTTAGTTACCAAAGATTTTTTTATATCTTCTTTGTTTAAAAGTTGAACAACTTCTGACTAGAAAAAGTTTTATTTTCAATAGGAAGATTAAAATTATCGATGACCACTTTACGTATGACTCTTTCTTCACTCTTGTAGGAAATGAATTTTATTTTGAATAAGTTATGATCTTCTTCGACATAATTGTTATAGAGCCTCTAGATTGGATTTTTAATGAACCAAAACTTAATGCTTTCAATAATGCATGATTCCTATGCCAACTTAGATAAGGGGTTTCAATCAAAATGGATAAATAAAGGGGAAATGTTTAAATTATTAGGCATTTTATTTACCTATGATATCTCCCCCTTAAAGTTGTTTTAGTATGTGATAAATAATGTTTGAAGAAAAGTTTGCTAATAGATTACCAAGCCTTTATTTCTAGTAAGAAAGTTTCAAATATACACTAAAATTATTTTTTCCACTCATGTCTGTGTTTCTTCTTGTTGGGAGCTAACTATGTCATCCTATGATAAACTAAATTTATTATATATTATCTCTAGAGTAATGATATCCAAAATAGAGGTTTCCATAGAGTGGCATGGGATTTTTCACCCTCCCACAAGATAAAGGAGGTATATGCAATATATGGATGTATAGATAAACCATTTCTTTATGCATCAAATGGATTGTTTATCCCATTGATAGGCTTGAAGATTGAAATAGCATTATTTGGCATGTTGCATTATTTTAGACTTTCCTTATGGTAATAGTGATCAAAAACATATTGGATTGTACATTTTGTATATTACCTCTACGTTTCTTAAAATTGAGGGTTCTTTTAGAGATAATATATTGAAAACTTTTGAAATAGTTAAATCATTTATATAGTAGGTTGGGGATATGTTTAGGTCTAGTAATTTATTCAACTTTCATGATTAATGGTGGTCCCCCATTATGTCTAACAATATCCTTCTGCTTGTCGAAAACCTAATAAAACATCCCTATAATTTCTCAAGAAAGTAATTTTCATAGCGTGATATCTTCTCTATTCTTGTGATTTGGACCCCATGGTCTATTATAAGGATGAAATATAAGTTAGAATATTCTGATGTGCCTTGTATCTTATGCATTCATGAGTTCATGCCATATTTTATGTTGCATAAACTTAGACTTCACCCAACAGGTGGATGGTGGAAAGAATCGAGATAGAACTATGATATATCTTTTAAAAATTAATATATAGGGTTGTTTGATTAGATTATGAGTCCCTTATCAATAGCTATTATAAATATAATCATATTGTGATAAATAATCGAAGATAATGAGTTTTAATTATGTGATAATCTAAAATATACTTTTTATAGTCTCTTGATTAGGTATTGTACATAAGGATTATAATTGATGATCTTCCTTGTTCACCGAATGTTGACTTTTTTTTAGCAATAGAAATTATGAAATGAGTGTACATCTAAGTTGTGACAATTGAATAATAATTTCTTATTTTTTTCATAAAACTTAAATAGTTAACTAACCCTATCCACTATATATTTTATCAATTCAAGGATCCTAAAGTATGAACTATTAAGTTTCATAGGAAGTACCCTACATTGTCCAAAACAAAGACTGGGTATGATTCTTAATATGAAAAATATTATTCATCCATATTAATTATGTGAAGTATCAATGAAAATTTGTTCAAATTACATAATCCATGAGTAGTTTAAATTAACCTTAAGGTAATCGCTAGGTTTCAAACGACTTGAAACTCCCTTTTTAGAAAAATAATATATTAGGAAGACACTAATTATATAGTGGACATGGCATGTTCCATTTAACCTATGAAGGGTAGAAGTAAAAAAGGGTAAACAAATTATTATGAAGAAATGGTTAAGTAGGATACTTGGTAAAAATAGGAGGCATTTTAATTTGAATGTTGTCTTGGGAGGGGGTATTATCAATAAAATATGAGAGGTAAAGGTGAAATTATTATTATTTAATTCCCTATGAATATATGTGTTATACCATAGTTTTACTAAGTGAATCTGCTATGCCCACCATCGATGCGCAAACATTGGTGGAGCTAGTCACATAATTATTTCTCCCTATCCTCCTCAGTAATGGGGATGGATCCCTTAGGTTTGTGGAAAAGATTCCATCAGGTCATCTTGTTGGACCTCTTTAGTGCTTGATGGTGATAAACATGGTATTAATGTGCCTCCTCCTATTGGGTGGGGGTGCTTGTGCATTGGGCTCTGTTAGATATTTCTAATCAAGTCGCTCTAGATCCACCATTAGGAGAGCCTTTTTCATAGATTGTTTTGCTTCTCAAGAATGATCTTTTACTCCCTCCTCCTTTTGTTATTTTCTATGCTTCATATTACACATTTTTAAGAATTTTAATATATACTTGTGTTTTTAGTAAGCTTTGTTTTTAGTATTTTGGTTCATTATTGTGCTTTTTTCCATCTTTGATATTGGGTCATGAATACCTACCAAGCATATTTTTATTCTAGCCATCCTTATACTTTATCTTTTCATTTAGTATTTAACAGATTTACAAATACGTACTAATAAAAAGAATGATATGTAAGTTAATAATATCAAAGGAAAAGAGTGAAAAAGTGAACATGGTATAACAATTGCAATGAATCTTTGTTATAGAGTACCCTATAATTGTCATCGTACTACCCAATCCAATAGTTACCCTCAAATGAATTAATAACATATCTATGTGACATCCAGGTGGTAACGGGAACCCCAAACATAAAGTAAACCAGTATGACACATCTCTTCTACAGCTAAACTAGTGGCCCTTGATTTAAGTGATACTTTTTGTACCGACCACACTCATTATTAGTTTTGGTGCCACGGACAGCTTGGTCTCGTGATGATTATTAAAATCTTTCCATTTAAAATGCTTCAACGATGACGTGACCCCAACAAATGCTGCAACGATGACCTCTTCATCTGCATGTGCATAGCCTGTCACTGATGTTTGTTCAGAATGCGGTGAGACTTTCCCTCACTCAAACTAGCCTAATGCCGTTTTGTTAACAGAGTTTTTGGGGTCTTACATTCTAAGCTCGCTTGTTTTGATGACTGGAAAGAATAATATTAACCGAGAGACTAATGCCAACTCTTTTTTTAGGTATAAACAAGAGTTTGCTTTTGAGTTGGTGAGACTTAAGGCATCAATGAGAGCATGTCAGCTTCAAGGCAGGCACGTAGCAGTGGTCCGTTTTACCAAGCATATTTTCATGTTTCGGTGTATTAAATACCACATGGCCGCAGTGATAATATCAAAACAGAAAAACGGTCCTAATTCATTTCAAAAACAACTCCTCAGCTGATCCTTTATTCAGTGTAAATGCAGGACGTGTGTTACCCATCATCAAGTTGGTTGCATATCATTTATTTTGTATGTTCCAATGCAAAATGATATAATACTCATGGAAGAAGAGTAAGAGTGAATCCCAATGGCTCGGCCTCACCATTCTTCAGGATTGAAGCCGATTAACATTAAAAAGAATGATTTCTCTGAAGAAGAAGAGGACGAACCCTTATCACCATTTGGATCCATATTTCGCAATACGTTGATCGATTCATACATCTTGATTATTATGGGCTTCAATAAATCACTCCATGTTCCTTCCATGAAAACAGCTCTGCAATGCACTCTCAGCAAACATAAGAGGTTTTCCAGCATTTTGGTCAGTATTTAGATATATATTTGTTTATAAGCATATGTTACTTTATGATAGCTTAGCAACTTCGAGTTTTAGTCAGACTTATTTTTATAGGGTTTTGTGGGAAATTATACTATGTGATATGATTTTTTTTTGATTCAGCTGTTCAATTTTTAACTAATTTATGTGAACTCTTTTTTTTTTTTTTTTTGGTTTGCGAGTATGATAGTCTATTTGATATTTATTATAATAATATAACGAATGATAAATAAACTGTTAATACTATTAATAGAAGCCTTTTTAGATTATCTTGCACATAAAGAAATACTTAATTAAGAAATAAGTTCTGTGAACTGTTCTGTGTAAATGTCATATACTCATAAAACTCACCAAAACTTGACAAATGAATCCAATAAAAAATTAGCATACGAAACTGCTAAATATTGGAGTTTAGTATAAGTCCATCACTTGTGAATGATTAGTTATGAATGCGTCAATATAAATTTAGTTGAAAACCACTTTGTTGAATCCCCCTCCCCTCCCCAAAAAAAAAAAGAAAAAAAAATCACTTTCATATAATTTGATCCAGACCGCTTGTGTAAACTATATTCCGAATAATTTTAGGCTTAAAGTATGTTTTTGGATGCAGATGAAATCTAGAAACGGGAATAAAAAATGGGTGCCGAAGGATTTTAATATAGATGATCACGTAATAGTGGCAGAGCTTAGTGCCCATTATGAGTGTTGTGATTTTGTTGAGAAGTATACAGCCACCCTGGCTACTGCTCCACCCCTTGACACGGTTCGTACAGTATTTCAATCGATTATGTTGTTTGTATTCACTCATTCGGCTTATACAATCTATAGATTTTGTTATGTATCTAAATTGTATCTTTGGATAAAGGTTCTGCATATACCCCCACATGTCAATGATCTAGGTGGCTTATTGATGGTTTATAGATATTTCACCATGGGACATTTAACACTCTTCATTACAGTCAAATATTCAATGTGCAAAGGTACATTGATATTTACCTTGTTGCCCTGGTGGGTAAATGGACAGCTATTGAAATAATGCAGTCATCATAACTCTAGTAGAGAGTGCCACAATTATAGTATTTCGCTGGGGACTTACAATGACAATGACACCTAAAAAGCACAGAAATTAATAATAGTACCTGTGGACCTTACAGTGACATTAACAATAGCCCATTTTTTAACTTTACAGCCAAAGATGGAGCATATTGGAGATACCCAAGAATTCGAGCACTTGTTTCAGTGAATATCAGATCGTCCCCAGGCCTCCATGTAACAGTATGCATACACCTCTACTAAAACTCTCTTTGTTTAGGAGCAAAATGATTTGTACTAAATTATACAGATTCTTTTCTTTCAGAAGGTGGAAGAGATGATGAAAAATGGTGAGGGAGCCATGTGGGGCAATGCATTTGGCGTGTTGAATCTCCACATTGCAATAAAGCATTAGAAACAATTTCTGGATTATTGCCGGGTGGCAAAGGCTTATACCAACCAAAAGAAGGCATCGTTGGAAGCGCAATTAATTTACTTCATTCTAGATTTTATGTTACGCTCATTGTGATGGCGGACACCCACCAAGCTCGCAATGAGATTGATGTCCAACACCACACTTACATTTTCAAACGTATTAAGTCCGGTCGAACAATTTCAATTCCTGGACAATCCCGTCTCTCACATAGTTACGGCAATGTCTGGTCTGCCCCAGGTCGGTCTTTAAACACTAACACCCGGTCAACTGTTTGTGTTTGTGTTTTTGTTTTAGTCTAATTGGATAGTATTATGGCAGGGGCTGGTAGTACATTTTCAGAGCAATGAAGGAAAAGCCAAGCTCGTTGCAATGGCAGCAGAAGATGTGTTTCCTGAGGTGATCAATTGTGCATGGATTGTGTTCATTCTCTTTCTCAGATGAAACAAGAGGCTCTTCTTACTAATACTAACAATGGTGGAAGGGATGCAACATAATGTTTGTTGGTAAATATTAAGCTATATTATTGAGGGTTAAACGCACACCATTTTATATAAATTTGGGTTCTTCTTCTTTTTTATTATTATTATTATTATTATTATTATTATTATTATTATTATTATTATTATTATTATTGTGGTGGTTGGGTGGTGGTTGTTACCATGAAATCCCTCATGATGTTATTAAAGGGTAGATGATCGTACATATTATGTATTTATTTATGCATTTATTTTTTCTTTTTAAAGATAAAAATATTGTATGCATTTAAATTAATATATTTATCTTTTAATTAAAAATTATATAATGGTAATATGTAATGATAATCTTCAATCACAAATAATATAACACTAATAAGTAGTGGTGATCTTTAATAAAATAATTATTTAATATTTATTGCATATTTATATAACACTAGTAGTTAGTGGTAGTTTTTTTGTCCCAAAATGTAGAACTCACGAGAAATGGAGAAGAATATTAAAAGTAGAGGTCACATGTCACAACTCAATGTAGAGCCAACATAGATTTACCTCAAATCTAGTTTGATCAAATAAGGCTCAACACCAAGGATCACATGTGCCTCCCATCTCATACTATCATGTTTCCAACTAGGAATAGACACTAGGATATTTTTTTGTATTTATCCCCTCTAAAATTAACAACCTAAAATTCCATCATCTATCTTGGGGGATCCTCCTTGTGACTAACTGATTGATTGACCAACTGAATCGAACACCCTTCTTCAAATCATTACTTTCTACATACTAATTATTTCCTTTCAATATAAAGTTTTGGCAATCATTATTTCTTAAAACCACTTCCCTATTATTTGGTCAAGTCACATTGAATCAAGGAAAGGTGATCCTCACACTATTTTAACATGTGACCGCTTATTTCTCTTTTCATAATTACTTCTTCGTAAGTTGTTGAGTTGGTTATTTTGGCTAAACATAGAGGTCAAAGTTTTGAGGTAAAAAGGTTGAGATTGGATGGAAATTAAATGTTCATAGATGGTACTTAGAGGATAATGGAGGAACTACTTACTAGGATAAGAATGATTTATACCTAGGGATGAT
>JARHVA010007279.1:407500-417500 GCA_037957365.1 Torreya grandis | reverse complement strand
TATTTAATTTTCTTCTTTTAGTTTCTTACTTATTATCTTTAAACCTCTAATTTCATCACAAGTTTCATTGCAACTATATCAGGATAAGAAACTATAGCTTGAACTATTTGGTTTACTTTTGACTTAAGAGGTGTGGAATATTTTTTATTGAACAATTTGAAAAGGTTAATTACCCTTAATTTAAGCATTCCCATAAAACTGTCCTTTTCTGTAGATTTATCTTTAATCCCTATTACTTTTTTTTTGGTAAATAACAAAGGGAAAGATCCTTAAATTTTATTTGCATCATTAAAGAGGCAATCAAATTTACTTTTCATTTGATTATTTTTTTAGATTTTGAGAGTAAGAGTGCTTATTGTAGGTCTACCTCTTCATTCAAGCAAGAGAGATGAGATTTTTATTATATCATTAGAGCTTTCCATTTATTCACTTGAAGTTTAGAATATGGAGGTGGAGGAAATGGGGAGGATTCTACCACAGTTCTTTATAATGTATCATTCATAGAGGTGTCCCCTCTTAAAGTTAGATTATCCTCTTTATTAATTTTTATCAGCGCTATGTTTTCCTTGACATATTTTTATTCCATAACTAGTTTAGATTTTGAATGTGTGGTTTCTAAGGGCTTTTGTCATAGAATACCTGATATTTTTGATGCATCTCTTTCTTCAACCTCACCAACAAACATAATTAATTTTAATCTTCTTTTTTTGGATGAGGAGTGATAGGGCATAGTTCTTCCTAGGAATTACACCTTTTCTTTTGGAATGCCTTCTAAATTTTTTTGGTATAGGCATCTTAGATACCTTTTATTCATCTTATTTTGGGATGGCAATGGGTTTTTTGGAGGTCAGTGTCAATAGAACAACACTAGATGTAGCTTATAAAACTCTAGGTCTTAGCTTCCTCTTTGGTGATGGCTTCTTAATTGATTTTGGAGTAGCTTATGCTACTGATCATGAGGGTTGATGTCTCAACTTAATTTTATGGTCTATTTTTTTTGGGTTTCTCTAAAATTGATCTTTCAATGGAGGTATCCTCTACATAGCTATATTTTGAAGTTCTACCAAAATATAATGTCATATTTGTCTTTGGCTCCCTTGTCATTTTATTTTTTAGAAATGATGTCAAAGATACCTCTCCTCTTGGTTTTTTAAATAAAAGATGTTTCTAAATGATCTAAATAATCCCATGATTTTTTATACAACCTAAGCCTTTCTAATTTTTAAAATCCATAACTTTTATGGAATCCAATAAATACATAGGTTGTTTTTTTCTATGTTCTGACTTATTCACACCCTAACTCAAATGAATGTGTATTATCATAACATCACAACCTAGTAAACCATACTAACCATGACAAGTTATATATTTAGTTACCTAAAAATGTTGTTGTCCTCCATGGTTTTAGTAGAATTTATCTTCTTAGTCCTTTTGTCATTCCCTAAGGGTTAACAATTAGCTTAGGATCTGGTTTGCCTTCCTCGTGAAAAATACTAATAAGGTCATTGAAGTTATACATACTAGTGATTATTACTCCATTCAGAATGATTTTGAATTCACAAATTACATCACTAGTGAATGGAATTTTCACTCCCTTTATAGTGGAATAATTGTCCTTAATATTGCTGATGAATTCATTTACTAGTCTTTAATCATACCCGAAGAATTTTTACAAAAATGCAAGCTACCCTACCTCTTCAAAAATGATAGCTACATCTCACTTATCCAAAAATATCTCAACAAAATATATCTCTAATTTCTTCTTTTGAACCATGATAACACTATGTTTGTAAAATTGGATACCAAGAATCGACACAAAGAACTTTGGTATAGAATGAGAGTACGATCAAAGTTTGTAGAATAGGAATAGGATTTTCAAAACAAGTAGTATAATTTTAATTTAAACACTTGTCATTGAGGATTCAAATATTTTAGATATTTTAGGATATCTATTTATGGAAGATTTGATCACACACTTAGGAAATTTCAATGTTTCACATGGGATTGTCCAATCAAATAGTCTCAAATGTACCATACACATCCCATGTAAAGTGTATATCATTATTTGTCTAACTAAATTTATTTCCCAAACTTAGACTAGGAAATTTCCCATGATTTCCATCAAATGATACCTTTTTTTGTCATGAGTGCTAATGATGTCATTAGGATGACATCATATTCCCTTTTTGCTTAATGAAAAAGACATCTTTATTTATACTTAGTATTTTTTTGGTATGATTCTTTTTAAGACATCTTACCCTTTTAGGACACCACACCAACATGGTTAACCTATCCCATTGTTGAGTACACATAAACATCCTAAAATTTCATTGCTAACCCTACATAGAAAAACATAATAGAAGAAGCCTTGTTGATATTCATGGTGCATTCAATTCCCATGCTTCCACCTATCCTATAATGATAAAACATAGTATTCAAATGTTTAAGCATATAAAAAAGAGATTATAACACCATTTTTTTTACTTTATTCCATGGATTAGTATCCATTACTAGTTTTCAAGTTATCCTTTTTAAAAAAAATTATATATTTTTTTTCTTTATTTTTATGTATATATATTTTTTTCTTTTTTTGGGAAAGAGAACTACCATTTATAGTTGTCAATTTTATTCCTTATTTATCTTCAATCCTTATGGATTAGATTTCACATAAGAAATTTAGTTCTTCCATGAAGCCAAATTCTCCCTAAGACTAAATTTATTGAATAAACTCTTCCTTGCTAGAATGTTTTTGGTAAAGCCTCAACCTATGACTATTTACTAGAAGATTCTTTTTGTTCCCATCAATGAAAATAATTGGAGTGGCCCATTTAATTTTTTTTTTGATATCTCAAATGGTCCTAACCACCAAGTTCTCAGTTTTCCTTTGAAGTTCTAGAGATTAGAATCAAACAATAGTGTACAATATCCTTAATTAAATATTTTACCTCCTATGTGAGTGTCATACCACTAATTATTTTGATGTTTTAATAGCTATATCTACTACAAAGTTTCCATCCTTAGTTCATTAAGCTCTAAAATCCTTTCTTTTTATGCCTCATAAAGATAGATTCGTGTATATATTTCAGTCCTCAATGTTTGTAATTAAAACTAAATATAAATAAGAGGTTGTTTACCAAAAAACAACTCATAAGGTGAAAAACCTATGGTGGATTTACAAGTAGTTTTATATTCCCATACTACCTCTGATAACTTATCTACCCAATCCTTCCTATTATTTATAACTATTTTAATTAGAATATTTTAAAAAAATCTATTGGTGATATCCACCTATCCATTTACTTGTGGATGGTAAGGGGATGAATTCATATGGTTTATCTCATAGTGATTTAAAAAAAAATCTTATCATGTTGGACATGAACTAAGGTCCTTTATCAAAAACTATTTTGTTTGTTTATTCAAAATTTTCATGGTCTTATAACATAACTAATCATCATCTTCCTCCTCTCTTAAAAATGAAAGATATTGGACCTTTTCCAATTTAATGACATATTTTGTGCACACTATTAAGTACTCTTTCCCTTGGGATGGTGGATCAATAGGTCCAAAAAAATCCATCCCCCATTTCTCAAATGGTTCAAAAACCACATGATGATGGACAGGCATCTCATTAGACTATGTTGGTTTGCCCATCCTTTGGTAAGGATAACATTTCCAAACAAACTTATTCACATGTCTATGGGGTGAGGGACAATAATATAGATCCCCAAGGATCCTATGGATAGTTCTTGTGGCTAAATAGTGGCCTCCTGTAGGTTCATCATGGGAAGCTATTATGAGGTCAAAACCTTCATATTGGCTAACACGCCTTTAAATCACATGGTCAGGTCCACATATAAATAATACACCATCGATCCTTTTAAAATGAGATATATATCTAACTAAACATTTATTTTCTTTATAAGTGATGTGAGAAAGAAACTTCCTTCTAGATAAGTAATTTTCCATTTCAAAAAAATAAGGTGATTGTGCATTAGGAAAATTGTCCTCCACTAGTTCTTCTCCACATGTAACATTAAGTGTTAAAAATAAAGAAACAAATACAAAAAAAAATTTAGGTTTGTCAATGATATTTATATCCAATTCTTACAATAATAACATCCATCTAATGATTTTTGCTCCTACCACTAGTTTATTCATTAAATATCTTATAGATGAGTGATTTATGTGCATAAATATTATATAACCATTGATATAATGTCTAAATTTAATCATTGCATAAATAATAGTAAGGAACTCTTTCACATTGGTCATGTAAATTCTTTCAATGGGAGTGTGGTTTTTAATGATGTAGTAAATAACATACATCCTTCCTTCTTCATCCTTTTGACCTAGGATTTCACCCAAGACATTATTGGATGCATATATATAGATGTAAAATTGTTTTTCCCAATTATGTCCTCTTAGTATGAGGGAAAAAATCAATTTCTTATTTATTATCTCAAAATATTGTTGATAATTATCATTCCATACAAACACATTGTCTTTTGGTAAAAAAGTAAACATAAGAGATTTTTTTTGCTAAAATCCTCTACGAAGACTCTATAATAGCCTACATGTTCTAATAAACTATCAGCATCAATCTTATTTGTAAGAGTAGGGATTTTGGAAATGACTTATATCTTCATAGGATCTACTTGGATTCCTTGAGAAGACATATGGTGTCCCAATACTATTCCTTGATTAACCATTATTAATCAATTTTCACATAGATAAGATGATTATTATTCTTCACATCTAGTTATAAATTTGTCTAAGTTAGATAGAGACTCATCAACTGAACCACCATAGATAGTAAAACCATCCATATATACCCCTATTAATTCATTGGTTAGGTCAGCAAAAATGGCCAACAATGCTGAAAGTGGTAAGTGCATTACATAAGCCAAAAGATAGAAACATGTAGGTGATATTTCCCAAGGGCAAGTGAAGGTTGTTTCATCTTCATCCTTTGAGGCTACCTTTACCTTTTTATAACCATAGAATCCATCTAGGAAGGAGAAATATTTATTTACATATGAATTATGTAATACTTGATCAATGAAGGGTAGGGAAAGTAATCCCTCATGGTAGCCTTATTGAGTTATCTATAGTTAATAAAGATTCTCCATTTACCATTATTTTTAGGAACTATTAATAATGGTTATACCCACTAACTATAAAATATGGGATAAATGAATCCTACTTATAACAAATTCTCTATCTCAATTTTTATCATGTCACTCAAAGTTGGGTTGATCTTTTGTTGTGGATGTCTAACAGGTCTAATGCTTTCAGTTTAAATGTGATGAGTGCATACACAAGGTTTAATTCCCTTCATGTCACTATAATCCCATGTAAATTACTTTTTATGGTTTTTGAGAATATCAAAAACTTTGGTTTCTTGTTCATTAGTCAACTGACTATTTGTGTCGAGCATCTTCCTAAGGTGGATAATTATATGTTTGGTTTTAGATGGATATAATTTACCTATAAAAATTTACTCATTAAAGAGTTTAATCAAAATTAATATGGTACTGACATGTGGAATGTTTTGATATTTTATATAAACTTATCTTCTGAAGAAATTACATTGGATAAAGAACAAGGAAAAAATTTCAAAAATGAATTTAGCTTACTTCATACCCACTTAATAATGCTTTTCTAGATAGGTAAATGGTTATATGTGTTTTGAGGAGGTTTTGCGATGGATGATTATTTTGTAGGGGTGATTATTAACAACTCTGGAGTTCCTATATTACATTCCATAGATTGATTGTCAAACATCAAAGATCCTCTATTAGGCTTTGGATCTTGTCTCTCAAACTCTAAATCTATGTTTTTTTCTTCTAAGATCCATGAAAATTCCTTGAGATGGTATTTGATTGTCACCATTACCAATGAAGAGAGACTTTTGTTATTTTATGGTTCATATAACCACAATTATTTTGAAGGGTTGAAGGATGGTTTTGTAGGTGGGTATAAAGAGATTATTTTTACTTGTAAATCATTGGAAATGGCCATATCTCTAGTTCTACAATCTATCTATTCTATAACTATTTCCAATTAGGGTCTTCTCAAAATAATTATATATTTTATTTTTCTTATTTTGGGATAAAGGATCATGATTTTGATTTGATATTCCCAACATTATACTATCATAGCTACATCTTCAATGGTACCTTGAGGTTTGGCAATGGATTGGTCTACCATTTTTAGGACTGTGGAAGTGAGTTGCAACCCTATAAAGAATATTACTTTCAAGTTGTCATTTACCATCACATTATTCATAGATACTAAGTAAACTAAGACATTGGTTATATATTTCCTTCCTATAGTCATAGTAATGATAAGGCCTCATAGATATCCATATTTTGGTACCAGTAGCTTTTTTGCTAATAAGTCTGCAATTTTTTCATTAACTTGTATGGTCTTAGGGTATTTCTTATTTCTTCTTGAAGTTTTAACGCACAAAAAAAATATTACTCTATTGAGTTATAGGTTGTCCTTGATGTCTTGTAATTGTGGAATATTTGTGTTGATTTCCTTAATACTTGGATCAGTTGAGATTCTCCTCTACTATCAACTTCTCTAAGTCTTTCTAGGAAAGGAATAACTGGAGGAGTTGTATTATATTTTTTAGGCTTTTTAAGCTCTTTGTTTAAGACTTTAATTTTTTCAATTATTACATTGGGAATATCAGTAATGGTTATTAGAGGATTTTCTAGTGTCTTTCCTAATATGTGTTGAACTTTATATAAATCAATAGCACAAACACCAATAATTACCTCCTAATTTTCCATAAAGATAGGTGTTACTTTTCTATTTTTATATTTGTCATAGGTTGCACATGTAATTATGGTTGGTTTACTTGCTCATTATATGGTATCTGTATGGTAGGGGAAAACATTAATGTTTATTAGTAAGGGTGTCTTATTTGATTGTAATTTTTTGACAAACCCATGTTTGATTTACCCATGGTTGTAGAGTAGACTGGGTATCCAAGGCCATTGATGAGGTTGGGTAATCCATGGTTATGGTGTCCATTATTGTGAACTATTTGATGTTGGTTCTTATTACTAAAGACATGTCTATCTAATCTAATCATCATCTAATGATTGGCAGGAGATCCTGGTCCAAATTGGTTTTGATTTTGGTTACTTGAAAACTAATTTCCCTACCCTTGGATAAAATTGACCACTTCTACACATTACATGGCTTGTTTCAACTGGTTTTTTAGAGATGAGAGGATGGAGTAGTTTATGGTGTCATGTTCATTTGTATCATAGATTAAGCACATATCAATTATATCCAGAAGATAGTCTCTAAGGGTATGCTTTGTTCTACACTTAAGATAATAAATAGTTAACGATTCAGTGGCATTGCTAGCTTTATATTGTAAACCATCTAATTTGGTATTTTTCTAAACCAATATGTCTCTCTTAAGATTTTATAATTATTCCATTAACTGACATACCTCATCTCCCCCTCTTGTTATTATTTTATTTCTAATGTTAGGCTTTGTATTGGAGTAATTTATGTATACTTAATTGATTTGATGAAGGGTAAGCTTATTAATATCCCTTTGTCTGATAAGGTTTAGGGAATGCCCAACATCACCCTCCAATCATTTTAGAAAGACTATTTTACCAACATCTTTAGATAGTTTATATCCACATCCTCTGTGGGTAAATAAAAATTGGTCAAGATAATCCTCTAAGTTTTTGTAATCATTTTGTTTGATTATAAAAAATTCTTCCTCCTTACCCCTTACCCTATAGTAGTCTTGATATTTGTCTATGAATGTTGTTTACATGTCTTCACATGAGTGGATGGAGTTTGGAAGAAAGTCCATGAATCGTCTCATCGCTCCTTATTATATTGTAGAAGGAAAGAGATTCAACCTTTGATTATCAATTTTGTAATCATAGGTATAACATTTAATTTCAAATTCAAAGAGAAACTGGTCAGGATCTTCTATAGATTAACCTCTAAAGATGGGGAAAATGGATGGAAAAATAATTTTTATAGTTTTTTATAATCCTCCTCCAATACAATGGGACTAGTAAAAGTCATTCTAAGAGGGTTATTTTTTGTTCCCTTTAGGACTCAGAACATTTCCCTAATTATCCTCATTTTATCCCGAGTTAACATTATCGCATGGTCTAGCAAAAAGTTGTCGTTCATTAAGATTGGCATGAAGGTGGTTGAATTAAGATTAAATGTTTTCTACCCTAAATCCTTTATGTAGGTGATTTAATTTTAATATTTATCTAGAGGAGCTTATGGGTCTAATTCTTCCCTAGCAAGTGGAAATTTATTTCTAACCATTTTTTTAAATCCTCAAGTTTTTTTTCTATTATTGTATTCTATGGCTAGATGAAGTATCATGTTGAGGGTGATTTGGAATGAAAATTCCCTAGTAATATCTTATTCTACTCATACATCACATTAAATTTTAGGTAAGTTGGTTTTTATCATTACTATTAGCTTATTTTTCTACCTTAATAACAATTAAAGTGAAAGTCCCCTTAAATGATGCCAAAAATGATGGGTGTCATTTACCCATTCATTTAATCAATCTAAGGTTGATGTCAATAATATTAAGGTCGATGTCTAATGGATATATGTAACAAGGTAATTTTTTCCTTAGATAATAGTTGTGTTTTAAGGGTTTTTGATGGATCAATTAATATTAAGTTCTATTCTAACTTGCTGAAATTTAAAACTAACGAATTACTTGGAAATGAAAATTATTTATGGTTGAATTAAAATCACACTTTATGGAATGGGAAACACACTTTATGGAATTAGAAACATACTTAATGAAATTCAAAACACACTTGCTTTAAATGAATGAATAATTGAATTTACTTATTAATGAAATGTTCACATTTAATGAAATCAATATTAATGGAATGTAATTGACAAACAAATGTAAACACATAATATAGAGGATATTACAGGCTAAAAATCTACACTTACATATAAAAAATATTATTAAAACTTAAATGAATAATGAAATCATAAACATAACTACCACACAAGTATTAGTTTCATTAGGTGAATGGGACCTTGCTCTCCCTTGGATTAGGATGAAATCAACTTAGTATTTCTAGAACTAGTAAAAGATTCATTAATTGATCAAAAAAGTTATGAACTAAAAATGATACATCTACTGCTAATAATCCCTTACATGTTCTCTTTAAAAAATTAACAATAAATGATACTTTATTATAATGAACTATTTGTCTGGTATTCTAGATTACTTTAACAAACTAATAATATCACAATAGTGATAAAAAAATTTGTAAAACATAAATATGCATTGCAACTACTCACACTCCAAGAAAGAACATTACAAATTAGGGTAACGCATGATATGTTTTTTCAATTGGTTCCATCATTTTGTACATATAATATTAGATCACATAAGCTAAAATTTGGTGAAGATACAATGGTGTTATTTCAGATATTCTAAAACTGCAAGTACTATAAGTAGAAAGCCTAAAAGTGGGTGTAGACATAATTTGGAGATATCCTTCTCAATGCTTCTATCATATTTGAGGCTTCATTAAAAACATCTGAGGCACATGCTAGAGTAATAATCAAAGGTTTTGGATAAATTTAGGAGCTTCATGGTTTCACTCACTTAATTCCTATAGTACTCTAGAGCTTGACTATCAAAATATAGATCTTACTGATAGACTCTAAAGCTCTACTGATAAACTTTGGAGTTCTACTAATAAAATAGGAAGTTTATTTATAAGGTACCATCTTGATCTAGGATCACTCCAATGGTTGACTTTACTAAACCAAAAATCTTAGTATTTGTGTATAGTTGATTATAATTTCTACATATGCAAAACTAGAGCAATAATCGTGACAAATGTTAGAACATAGTAACAATAATAATAAACTCAGAATCACACAAACCAATAAGATATAAGTATCTATTTTATATTTGAGAGGAACCCTATGTATTAATATGTGTGAAATACTC
>JARHVA010007279.1:392500-395000 GCA_037957365.1 Torreya grandis | reverse complement strand
AAGACCGATTAGTGGATGTGGGGATAGTGGATAAGATATAAGATGTAATTAGGGATAGGTGGGGGGGGGGGGGAAATCAAGATAGACACTTCAAGGGTCATGCCATCTGACAGATTTATATCCCCCTTGTTCTACTTGTATGCTCCTTGTTTAACTAAAAATGCCTCAATTGATATGTTGTGATAGGCATGCAACCACCACTGAATATTTCCCAAGCGTGATTCTAGTACACAATTTGACCAAGGCCAAATTTGGGAGATGAGGATGAAGGTGATAGATATGATAGTATAAGATAATTATGACCAATAAATGTATATGGATGATGTAACAACTAGGGGAAAGGTTTTTTTTCCCAAGTGTATGAGGTGTGCAATACAATATAATTATATAAAAAGTATTCTATGAGTGGTATCAGAGCCCATTTTTCATGACCGTGCTTTCCCAAGGTTCCAAGAAACTAGTTTTCACCATTACATAATTTTTTTTGAAATATTTAAGATTTTTTTTATTTTTATTGATGCAATAAAATAAACATGATTCAAGTGTAAAACCTTATAGGATGCATAATATTAATTGGTTCATCCATCTCTTGGCTATCCTATGTAGCTAGTTTTTAAGCTCTTGAACTGTATTTGGTAAAAATAACATAGAGTCCAGGCTAACTTGTCTTAAAATTTCATTTATTTTCTCAATATTTATTGGTGTTTATTTTATTTTCATTGAGGACTAGGTTGCCAATTTTAAATTCCCTTGGACTAAATTTATTTTTATATTTATTTTGTATGAAATTTTGATATGATTTTATGTGATTGAGGGAATTAATCCATTTTTCATGCATGAGTTATCATTTCTAAATTCATATATCCATATGGTATAATTCATAAATGAGGCCTTGTAATGTGATGCAAATTGAGGGTGATTCAATCTTGATTGGAAAGATGGATTTAGCACCAAATACCAATGAGGAGGGGGTGGTGCTATTTGGAGTACAAATACTTGTGTGATAATACCATAATGTAGGATTAAGTTTTAGATGTGATTCATGATCAACATTATTGATAATCTTCTTGACACTTTTTATTAGTTTCCTCAGCTTCGCTATTACCTTTAAGGTAGTAAGGTGTGGACCACATATGTTGGATATGGAAATGGTTACAAAGGTTATTGACATCTTTTATCTTGAGATATTTTTGTTGTTATAGGTGATAATTAATGAGATGCCATAGTGGCAGATGAAATGAATAAGGATAATATTTGATATTTAGTTAAATATTACATGGTTATTATGATATGATTATGGCCATCTAATGAAATGGGTTAATATTTACAATGAGATCAAATCCCCATATAGTAAAAGGTCATGGAGTAGTGATAGGTTAAAATGAATATAATGGAGTGTGTATAAGGTCTCCATGTTTTTGAGATGCTACTCATTTTATGATGTATTGACATGTCATGATCCATAGTAGGCTGGTAATAACCAATTTGGAGTTCCTTATTTGATAGAACCATCCTAATGGTATGTGACCCACATATACCATCATGAACCTCCTTGAAAAATAAGTGGTCTTCTTTTGATTTCTGACATATTAACATGGTGCCATCATATCCTATATGATAGAGCATGTTTTTAAGGTGGTGAAAAGGGAATCATTTTGGAAGAATAATTTTTTATGCTTTTGATCAAAGTTTGGTGGAAGGATGTTGTCATGAAGGTAGTTACTGATACTAGGGTGGATTGGGACCCTAAATTTCATATACTATTTATTAATTACGAATATCATGATATAGGATTGATCTTTGTTTGACCAAAAATTTATATTTTTTATTCTTGGGACATCTCAAGAAAAGAGACAATTATTTCCTTTGCATTTGTTGTTTTATTGCTAGTATGAGGAATTTTTTCAAACGTGATATGATGGAAATACTTCTTAAAATCATCAATAATTTATTTTAAGGGAAGGATATTATCATACTTTGTCTAATAATCATCATTTAATTATTTGATTATGAGCTATGACTCATCATAAATTATAATAGGTTAGATGTTCCTTTGAAGATCAAGATTAATCCCTGTGATGAGTTCCTTGTATTAAAATATATTATAAGAAATGGAAAGTTATTATGAAGGCATTTTGGATTAGTTATCCTTGAGGTGTGACAAAGAGGATGCCAGCTCTTGAGCTATGAGTAGTGAAGGAGCCATAAAAATAGAGCTTCAATATTTATGACTTCTCTATGGTTAAAATTGATTAATATAGAAAACCTATGGTCAATTATTGAGTACCACATAAAGTATATTTTTCCATCTAATTTGATAGAACCTTTCCTTTGAATACCTTGTGGTTTATTTAATAAATGTCAAATTCACTTAGAAGCATGATCATTGGCCATTCTTCTAGTCAGAGTTGATTTTGATAATATATAATTCAAAGGATCAATGTTGGTGATGAGCTTAGGTTTATTTTTCATAATTTAGTGATGAATATTTTTAGATACA
>JARHVA010007279.1:362500-385000 GCA_037957365.1 Torreya grandis | reverse complement strand
TAACCATAATAAAATAGTAGATAAAGGAAAGAGATAATGAATAATGATCATGAAATTAATTATATGTAAATAAATAAACACTACCAAGCAAATAATTATTCAGAAGCATACAACCTAGGTTTTTTTTATTGGAAAATCTTCGCTAGTATATCAATATTCCATTTTTGAAGTTGGTGTTTTTAAATTTTAGTGGAGTGGATAACACATCATTATTACCTAAAATTTTAGGGTCAGTGTTTTTTTTTAAGGACATGTTCCCCTGTATATGAATATAAATTTACCTATATAAATGTAATTCACCAGTACCTTAAAATTTAATCCATGGGATTTCATCATATACTACTAGGTGACTTTAATAATTTTTTTGGTGGTTTGTCTTTCAATTCTCATGAGGGATTTTTGAATCAATAGTTTACAACAAGGTAGGCAACATTTTTTTACAATATATTTTTTAGTACTTTTAAACTATAATTTTATTTAATGCTCGTTAGGTGCCTATATAGGTATGGGGTGAACACTGATAGAATTCCAACATTTATCCACAATATGTGGATGCCTATCCATAGTTTGTGGGATTTCATCCATAATTTGTTGGCATCCATCCATAAGCTGGGCATCCACCCATAGTCTATGGGTATCCATCCATAGTCTATGGGTGTCAACCAATAGATTGTGGGTAGATTCCCACAATCTACCAACATCTATCCAAAGTCTATTGGCATCTATCCAACATACAGGTGTCCACCCACAACCTCTTCGAATCTATCCATGACCTACTAGCATTCACTTCTAACCCACTGGTGTTCACTCATAGTCATTTTATGGGCAGCCACCATCATTTTTTATTGTTTTCATGATTCCTTATTCATTGGTCAAGCATCTTTTTTTGTTGTTGATCATCTTCATTTTGTTTTTAATCCTCTTTTGTCCATGGCTCTATAGACTAGATAATATGACATCTACTAAAAATATTAAGGCCTTCAATAAAATTAAAAAATAAAATAGCCTATTATCTTATTTTGGACAAACACCAAATATAGGTATTATATTTTCAATTAACTAATAGTTTTTATTCATTGGTTTGTATTAAAGTTAAATATTAATTAAAAGGTCTTTAACTATTTTTTTGTAGAACCCACTAATAACTCTTTTGAAAAATAATATCCATAGGTAGACATACCTGGAAATAAATTTAAAATTCTAAATAAAGGTACTAACTTGTAGAATACCATTTTTTTAATTAATTAAATATTATTTTCAAGACTCAATAATAATGACAAGCTCTACAATAATATTGCATGTAGAACCCATTAATATCATTGAATTGGAAAGACTTTTGAATGAAATGCCAAACATAGGTAATATATTATAAATATTATTAGATTTCATGTTTTTTATTTATTTTTACTTTAGTATTGGTGTTTATTTAAAATTAATGTCATATAATTTTATTGCGTGTAGAATTTAATGATAAAACTATTGAAGAAATGTATAATGCTTTTGAATATATACTTTCCATAAAACAATCCACTCAGAAATAGATAAGAAAATGTAAATATAACATCAATACTATTGGTCTTGATGATGAGTTCATAACACCAAATGAGAGATCTGCTCACTCAATACATTCTCTAATTGAGAAAGTTAAAAAAGGGGTCACTTAGAAAGAAATACATAGTTTCCCACTAAATTAAGGGATACATAGATATGGAATCATAAGTGGTGGTATTGATGATGAGTTCCCAACACCACATGAGATATCAACTAATTATACCTACACAACATAATCTTCAAATGAGCTTGCTACACAACAAAAATAATCTTTAGTTCAAATAGGCACAACAAAAACTATGTAGAAAAAAAGACATGTACAATCAGAAGGTCATTTTAGTATGAGTGGGCATCTAAATTCCCATTTATTAAACTTATGCAGCCAAAAAATAGTACTGACACACCAACAAAATGTAAATGTACCATATAATGTTGGGAACATGGTAAGGACCACAAAATATAGCTGAAATTGGACACAATCAAAAAACATTGTGGCAAAATATATGAGTTAGTAAAAGATAGATATAATTATTAAAAAAAGTGAGATGAAAAAATGAAAAAGAGTACATACATCAATGTTATGTAATAGATTATCGCAGTCATCATAAACATCAACAACATCTCATTGAGAAAGGATGAACAATTCAAGGTCAATTCAAAAAGGTTTCTCAGTCTAATTTGCTTTCTAAAAATATATAATTTTTATATTTATTTCACATTCTAAAAAGAGGAAGATGAATCTTTGATTATTCAGATTAAAATCTTTTATTTCAATAGATTGGATTCTATAACATTCCACATTCACATTGGTTTGATACCAGTGCTTGAGAGATGGCAAAATGCCTTGCAATGATTAAAAATGATGCTATGAAAGAGAATGTAAAATTAGTAAGGTTCATATCACTATCCATTGATGACGTAAAAAAGGTTAACAACACACCATGGATATGCATGCATGTATATACATTTCAAAATCATTCAAGGTAACCTAACCTTTTATTTGTACTTAAAATGTTTGAAAATTTTAATGTAGAAAACCTTTCAAAATTGGTTATTTCTAATTTGATGGATATTATTGGGATGAGTTACCATAATATAGATACTAAGTTGGTTTTTTTGGGTGTATATGGTGCATCAATAATTTAGGGGAATCAAAAAGGTTTTTATCTTCACCTAGAAACATCAGTTCAACCATATATGATTCTAATCCATTTCATGGCACATAAAATGATTCTTGCTTACAAAATTGAAAGAACATTTAAAAGTGTCATAAAAGTAGAGGAGTTAATCCATGATTTACATGCATACATGTCATGCCATCTGATTTTTTTTTTAGAATTTCAAAAATTTGTAATTGGAGTGAATAATGGAAAAAAATTATTAAAAGATGTAGATACTAGATGTATTTAAATGTCTAAACATGCATGCAAAATATTTGAAGAATATCAATCATTGGTTGGTTTTATATTTAAGTATAAGATAAATGTTCACAAGGCAAGAGATTTATTGAACAACTTGACATATTTTAGAGCTTTTCTAACTTTATTTGGTATTCTGCCTATGTTGAGGGAAATGCATTATTTGATGAAACAAGTAAAGGAAAGATCAATATATATTTTTCAATTTATAAAGCTGAGGAAACATGTTTCTTTGTCACTTGATATATTATATTTCTCAGATGAAAGTTTTAAGGGACCAATATTTGAGTGTTGGGAAATTTTAATAAATCTTAAGGACCCTCAAAACTATTTGAAATTAAATATTCATGATCATCTTTGTATTTTTGTTAATGAAAAGGAGATGCCATTACACACTCTCAAAATATGACCGAATTTAGTTGGATCAAAATTTGAAGTGCCTGTAGCAAGGGTTCTATATGATAATATCATATATGACACACAAATGAAATTGAGAGATATTTCAAAAGCTTGTCTACTAAAATTCAAGATAGTTTTCAAATAGATGACTTGCTTGAAGCCATGGGTATGATGAATCCTAAATTTTGGATTGGTGATGGTGAAGAAAAAACAAGTAAATTATTAATAAAATACATGGGTACTCTCATCTAACAATTTAGTTAGTTTATGGAAATCAATAGAGAGGAAGTTAAGGGTATTTTATAAAAACAATTATTGAAAATCTAGTCAAAGCTTTTTGGATTTACAATGGTTGAAAAATGCCAGTTATTCACTAAACAAATAGAAACATGTTCTATTACTAGGCTATGAAAGAAACTATATTAGAGTAGTGTTCTACATAAATAAATTAGCAAAAAATTTAATTTATATGAATTGTGCCAAAAAATGATTTTGGGGTCCTTGGAAGATGCAACGGTATTTTGTGCATTATGTTTTGTCAAATCAAGGCTTCAAAATAGATTGGATAAAAATATTGAGACATGTTTAAGGTTGTATGTTTCAACTTATGAAGTGGATAAATTTCCATATGATAGAGAAATTTCAATTTGGAGCAGTCTAACTGAAAGAAGAAGTGTCATAAATACAACTACAACTGAAACTATAAATACCATAGAGACATGCCATACAAATGTTAGTGATGAAGTACAGATTACCAAAGGGTTATTTGATATACTTGATTGAAATATCTTCAACATTTTGTAATAGTATTCTTTATCATTTGTTTGTATTGAGTGAAGTTGTTTATGACATGCTTAGTTGATATGTTCCTTTCTTCAATATTCTGTAATTGCATCTTTTATCATTTTTTAATATTTCAAGTTACAAAAAAGAGTAAATATTCAAAAGTCTATTTTTTTAATTGTTTGACATTTTTTGAATAAATTAAACATTGTTTATACAAATGAAAATGTAAACAATATTTTATTAGTTTTGATACCAAATTTACTATAAATTAAAGAAGTAAACATTGGACCAAATTATTATAAAATATGAGTAATGAATCAATAATTACAAAATATATTTTAGTATTATAAAACATAATTTTCAAATAGTTAATCATAATATATCTCTAAGCATTGAGTTCAAACCTCACTTTTCATTAATTAAAAGATAGTATATAAATTACAAAACAACATTAAACTTATAGTAGTCTCATAATCACTATGGATCATTTTGTACTTCCTCTATTTATTCATTGGTACTGATAGTGGCTATGTTATCCATGTGGATTAAGATCCCAAAATCTTTGAGATATTTCACTTCAAAATGAATATTGGCAAGATTAATTCACTCTTCAGCAACATCTCTTGTTGAAAGCAATGATGGATCCACTTCAACTTTATTTTTAAACAAAACATCATGATACATTCCATTTTCTTGAATTATTTTCCTTAATGTATTATTTTTCTTATTCAATAATATAAGTCTTTATTTGAAATAAATTGTCACAAAAATACTTTTGTCTGCTTTCTTTAGATGCATGTCAAGGACAACTTGATTATTCAGATTTATACATTTTGCCTACAAATCATAAAAAAATAATTAATTAGTTAAATATTTAAAAATAAATATTAATTTATAAAAACCATAAAAACTCATTGTAAATTCTTTTTGCATTGGCAAGATCCACCAGGGTTTTATTTTATGACCATTTTTTATAATATGCTTGGGCTTCTGCATTCAAGTTATCAAGATTTATTAACATGATATCAATAACATCATCATTAAATCTATTATTCACATCAACACTTCTTGAGACTATTTTGTTGAATAAAATATCAATTTTTGCTAGCTCATGCTTCATCGTTGTGTATAATTGATATCATTAATTGTGGGTACAAAAATGGACATTTATTTCTTGAATTAATATTTTTTATCGATGCTCTCATTTTTTTAATTCATCAAGGTTTAGAAGAATAAAGTCAAGAACATATGCTTTATTATTTTATTCTAGTAAATTAGAAATGGGGAAAAAAGTATATTGATCATTTGTTTGAGGAATATCTTACACAAGACTACTTTTGATGTTGCTAGGTGGTGAATCAAGAAGATGAGGTCACTATAAAGGATTCATGGGCTAAGATAAATTTATGATATCATGAAGGTTGAAAAAATACATGGGTGTACCACTCTCAATGCCCAAATACTCATCATCTAGATCAATATTATCAAGAACTAAAGTCTCAAATACATTGGGAAGACTACCACCTAAAAAGTTTAGAAATTCAGACATTAAAAACTGAACCATGACACCACTTTGAGTTGGGACAAAAAGATATTTCCTAATACCAGTAGTTAAAGTGTTATGACGAGGTGGTGGTAGTGGTAGGAATTTCTTTTGTATAATAATGAGCTCCAAATAAAAATTAAAATCAATTAAATGACTAATTAAATATATATATATATATATATATATATATATATATATATATATATATATATATATATATATTACACCATGCTATTTTTGTCATTGTTGTTGTGGCTATTTTTGTCCTTATTGTTGTTGCTGTTACTATTGGGGAACTCTTGAATTTCTACCAAACCCAGCTATTATTTACAATACAAATTATGTAGGATCTACTATATATATATATATATATATATATATATATATATATATATATATATATATATATATATATATATATATATATATATATATTAGAGTTAAAATATTACAATGATAAAAGAGTATTCAATAAAACAAAATATAGTTTATGAAGGTATACCGGTAACATGAGTGGAGTGTTGTGTAGGTGCTGAAGGTGTAATCAAATTTTGTATTCACTTTCTTCTTATCAATTTCTACTCGACCATCAACGGAATCGATTCTACATCACCTTCCATATTTGTTTCCGCTAAGGCCTCAAGATGTTGATGTCATTTCCTTATAGAATTTTTTTTGGTAATTATTTTGTATAATTTTTTCTATAAGAAAAAGATGTTTTATTTAAAATGAACTAGATCGATATTTATGTATTTATTTGAAATAGATAGATAGATCAAAGATTCAAACAACTACTCAAACTAACATCTTTTTCTTCAAGAGAGATTTCATTAATGAACAATTCGGGATTGAGGACTAAAGGAATACAGGATGCTTGCAAATCCAAAATTACTTTATAATATAATATAATAATATAATTACAACAAGAAAGCTGATTATGTTCATTATGCAGAGCATAATTTAAATTCTCTTTGATTTTGATAGAAAGAGAACTACACCAAATCAATGGTTGATCACCCAAGAGTATAAATAATATAAAAAAGAGGCCAAAATGGAAGATCAAATGGTCTATCTTGCAAAATAATTATTTCTTGGAAAAGTTTAATCATTACCAAGAGAAAAGGGTTTTTAACACATTCAATTTTTAGTCATATTTTACCATGGCATTGAGGATCTATAAAAAAATTACCAGGTTAGAATAAAAGAAGTAAATCTATTTAAAAATAATGTAATTATAATTTTAACAATACATACCATCCACCTACAACAAGTAATGGGACTCTAAATACTTTTTTTCATCATCATTTAGCAAATCCTTTATGGTGACCAGGTCCTCATCACTAGAAGGTAGACCTCTCAGTCTCTCAATATCCTTTAGATGTATTCTAAATGAAATATTCTAGGAGTCCAAGTTGATGTGAAACATGGAGGAAGAAGTATTAAATCTTTGCAATAAAATAGTGAGAAAAGGAATATCTTTCTCATATTAGGGTATGTAGATATTTTTGTTGAACTTGCAAAGCTTTACCCAATCACTATATGTGTTTGGTTACTGCAGAAGACTTTGGATGATAGTGCATGACAAATTCCATAAAGTGAGTTGGGGGGTTCTGATTACCCCTGTGCCAATGTTGGAAGAGGTATTGGAAATTTAAGCCATGAAATAAAAAAGGGTTTTATAAGTTAGGAGTGGGACTTGGAGAAAAGAGGAAATTTTTTATACTTGATAAAAGAGGCCAAAGTGGTAAAATATGTAAAATGAGTTATATTTATTATATTTATAGTCCATTAAAGTCATAAAGGGTGGCCTCCCATATATTATGAGCCTTTTATATAGATATCAGTATCATATGTAAGAGCATCATATCATCTTTGGTCAAAGGTCTATATAGACGATCGATACATGCACACATGGCACATGTTTATCTCGCACATGCAAATGCCATAGGTGTTTATCCATCATATAGGCATTCATCAACCATATAGGTATTATCATTATATGTCCACCTAAACTTTTTAGGTTTGTAGTTAGGTCTACACACTAACACAAATGTGCATTGAATCTAAATAGGTAACCATCTACTCTGCACACTAACACAAACATCTATCCCATTACACACTGGCACAAGCGTGTGTCTAATATAAAAATGAATTCATCCAACTAATAAAGGCATTTATTTGAATTCAAATAGGCATTCATGTAATATAAATATACATTCATCTAGTTTTTACAAGTGTGTATCCAATCTACACAGGCATTTATCTGGGTATGAACTGGCATTCAACCAATCTAAGTAGTCATTCATCCAACTGACACAAGTATATGTCTAGTCAAAAATAGGCATTCATCCAATATTCAAAAGAATTAACTCAAACACAAATAGGTGGTTGAATAATCTAAATATACATCTAATCCACATAGTTGTGTGCTTGATTAAAATAGGCATTCACTTGGTTGCATAGGCATTCATCTAATTACATAAACATTTATCTAGGTTTGAATAGGTATTCATCAGATTCAAATAGGAAATCATAAAACTTACATAGGGTTACATCTAATACATGCAAACATTAACATAAATCCGTACAAGCATGTATCTCATTTATAGAGGCTTTTGTTTAGTCTTCACAACCACTTGCTTGTAATTATGCTAACATGCATTTATTTCTTATAATTTATCAATGATTGTAAGATTTGCATGATTCTCCATCTGGAATCACATGATTCACCTTTACAATTATTTGGCTTCCAACTTGATTCACCACCATTGTGAATCAGATTCACCTTAGGACCTCCATAGATTTTTATATAGGGCCCACTAAAATGAACCCTGATGCAACCTTATGGAAATTAAAGATGATTTTAAATGAAAGATATTTTCAAAAGTGAAATACATTTCTAATTCATAAATCTAATATAAATACTTTTTTAGAATGAAATATAACCCTATCATGTAATCTCTAACCCTATAAAATATACTTAAATAATCTAACAAAATAATTTCACCTTAGAGAGTAAGGTGCCCTCAGATCATGCTCAAACACAATGCAAGATTCTACTAATCATGAGTCTAAGTTTGGTCCACTGTGGAAGAAGACTAAGTTGTAATGTAGAGATATATCTAATACAATGTCAAAAATCTAAGAGAGGGAGTCAATATGGAGTCGACTTAAAAAAACTAGGGAAACTAATGACTAAAGGAAACACATAAAGATACTTATATATTATGTGCATTTAAGGAGTACATAGTCTAGAAAGGCCAAGAGATTAGGGAGGTCTAAGAAACTAAAATAGTATAAAATAATAATAAGTAGGCCTTAGTCAGTGAAACAAAGGTTTTCATTACATATATAATGGGCCCAAACCCATAATGTGAACATTGAGCATCCCTCCTAGCAATAACAGGTAACCTACCCATAAAGGGCCAAAAAATAGCACAAAGAGATAGAAAGTGAGAGGGTAAAAATAATGGAAATGTTATTCTCAAAGTCATTTTCACCCAAACACTTTCAAGAGGAGAGCCCAAACATCTCACCGAATAATTCTGAGAAGATTCAGATACATGAGAACACATTAAGAGTGAACATCATGTTCTGGGTAAGTGCTCTAACTATTAATTTGTATAATTTTTTAGTTTTATGGGTTTTGGGAGGCCCTACAAGTGTTTTAAATAGATTTTGATTTAATTCATAGATGAATAGAGAAAAAATGTGGGCCAAAACATCTAGTAGGGGAAAATGCATATCTAGGAATAAGTGGGAGGTAGAACACAGCTTTGGGGAGAGTATTTTGGCAAGCCCTATGGCTTGCTTGAATGCACATAGCACAAGCCATAGTTTTTTAGGAATAATTTGTGGATGTGAAAATTCTTAGGCTATGGATGGGGATTGTTTGGTTGGATTAATAGGATGATGATTGGAATGGACTATAGTTAGGTATTTTTGACTTATTGGGATTGGATTAAGGATATCGGTCAATGTGTTTTGATAAAAGGATGTCAAGTGTTTGGATTAAATGGAGGTCTATCTCTTGGTTGATTTTGGATTATTAATTTTAATTAGGTTATTATTTGTTTTGGTGTAAAGTGTGGGTTTTACAAATAATAGGGTCTTGAAAAAACACATAAATAATAACACATAATCCATAAGCCCTATGCTAGTGTAAAAAGTTGTGCAATGAAATCAGTAGCCCACGTATCTATTGGTGTGAAGTGGTGACTAGATTGGTATTCCAAACCTTAATCTAAATTTATATGTTGTTAGTGATATTTTTGGATGTTGTTCCCTTGTACTACTGATGCAGGAGCATCCGCATTTAAATTCGATTTATTATATTTTCCCTCCCATATGCTTTTACTGAGGGGTAATTGTAAAAAAAAAAAAAAAAAAAAAAAAAAAAAAAAGTAAAGAGGTAAATGTGGGCTGTGGAGAAAATCAAGGAATGGTTGAAATGATTTTTCAACCTTAGCATATTGTTGTAATTAAAAACTGTATTTTGTTTTCAGCCCAAGTTGGCGTAGAAGTTAGAGGGGAGGTTGTTAAAAGCAAAATATAGAAAAAACAAGAAATATTAAATATAGAGGAGAAGAAAGAGGAGAGGAGGATGCAGAAAGGGAGAAGAGAGAGGAAGGACCTCTCTTTCAAAGAGAAGTTGCTGTAAGGAGAGAAAGGAGAAAAGAAAAAGAAAAAAATTCAGTCAAGAGGATGAGAGGGACGTGAAAAGGAAGAATGAGCAACAGGTATGCAAGAAGAGAAAAAGTGAAGAATTTTGTGTATTTTCTGTGTATTTGTTCTATGTTGCATCTGCTAAGGATATACAATCAGAAAATGATCTTAATCAAATTCAATGCTTTCCTTTATTGATGATGCATTAATCTATAGTGGATGTAAAACCGAGATAAGGATGAATTGTTTCTGTTATTAGTAATTGGAAAATGATGTTGATCCAACATATAGGATTAGAGTGACGGAAGAAGTAAGCCACAATCTGCTTTCTGTGTCTCACTAGAGTCTTGAAGCGTTGGCAATCATTCCTTTAATAGGATAAATGATGCGCCCCTCACTAGTCCATGAAGCACGCATGGATCTCACTATATGAATTGCCTTACAAATATCTTCCCTGTCTGTTTGTGGACGCCTTGGAGAAACAACAGCACTGAAACAAAGAATAGGCTTGACTACTGTCAAACACGCAGATGCATGTAACGAAAGAAATAATTGTGTAGTGCTTATGTATGCCGTCGGGCTAGGTCAGATACATATAAGTAACCATGTATTGATTTAATGTGATTTGAACCTGTGTCGAGTAGCCCCACGTGAGGAGGCAGTGGGGGATTGTATATCATTGTATTCTTGTCACTCTCCAGCTCCGTCTCCTTGTCACATCTGTTGAATTGGTTATAATGACTCAGGGAAAGGCTACGAAAGAAGACCAGAGATTTTCTGGGATCTAAATTTGCTAATATCTACTTTGCCCACGTACTTGTAAGCCGCCATTGGATCCACGAACACGTGAGAGACAAAAACCATCCTATCCAATGACTGGATAAGAAACATCACGCATAAGAGTGCAGTTTAAAAAGAAAAAGAAACACGGCAGAATGTGAAAACTGTCTTCGATGCAGCCATCAAGGTTTGCTATTGCTGTTTGAAAACTGTGTTCGATGTAGCCATCAAGACTTAGAATTGTGCCCCAAATCACTATGAAGATTATATCCACCAGCTGATTATTGAAATGGAGATAGAGAAATACTGCCGTCATCAAGTGACACTGAATCAACTAATAACATAAGTAGCCAGAATTGTAGTGAGAGCGTTGATAACTAGGTTCATTGCTTGGAACGACAATCGTGATGGAAACAGTTATTCTACTCGACATGTAGAAGTAATATAAAGAGGGCACGTTATATTCACATTGTCTGCTTCAGTCCAGAAGCCTGAAAATGGATTTGAGCACCAAGAACCTATTCCGAGTGTACCGATCCTGATACGCTTGTATCAAGGGAGAAGCTTATGAAGTAAGTACAATTGTAAGAGGCAAAATTTTGTATATGATCCCTAGAATTATAATTTTCTTCGTAAGCTGAATGCGTTGGAATTATTCCTCGACTGGCTAACAAAACTAGATAAAAATCTAGTAGAATTTGGGGCCAATGGTATATGTAATTCCTATGTTGACACGGCAAATGCTCCAGTTATTGTTTAAAAAATGGTTACATCCCTCTTATAACATCTTGCTTGTCCAGTTCATTACAAAATACAGCCTTGAGTCTATATATATATAGTCATCGGATCATTTATGTTTGCTTATTTCATAGTAGCTGTGATTGTTAAGGAAGGAATGGAGATTTTTATCCCCTAAAACTGCTAGAGAATAGTGCCTTCATCTATAATGTTGTTTGCAGTCTAAGGCAAAGGCGGTTTACATCATTTGGTATCAGAGCTTGAAGCTCTTGGGGACTTAGAAATGGATCATAAGTTGCTACAAAATTTGGCATAGTTGCATTTGTGAATGATGTTGCAGTTGTGAAGGATTTGGCAAAGAGATCAACAGGGGACAGCACTAGAAGATTTAGCTGGAGGAAAGGTATGAATAGGATTTAATATTCAGTTTTAAGTCTATAGTTTGAAAATTTGTTTTTGAGAAGTAAACAAGTGAAGAGAAAGGCAGCCAAGCCATTGAGGCTTAAGAAGAAAAGAAGCCAAGGAAGGCTTAGAGAAAAAGATCCAAGAAGAAGCTTGGATAGCTTGCCAAAAGACTAAGGTGAAACAGACTTAGGTGAGGTAAAGGATGAAGTTTTGAGAAGAGTGATAGAGGGACTGCCTAGAAGAAGAAGATCCAAAGTAAGGTAAGCTTGGATTTGTAATTTGAGTTTGATGAAGTGTTGTCTAAAGAATTGCTACATGATTGAGAAGAGGATCAAAAGACTAGGATGCAAAAGGCCTAGGTGAGGTCACATGGATTGTCAACAGACCAGTCAAGGAGAACAGGCTTGGGTGAGACAAGGGATCAAGAGACCAAGGTGAAAAAGACTTGGGTGAAGATCTCAGAGATGGAAGCATTGTTGAAGGCACTGCAAAGCAGCAAGGCACATGAGGGCAGCAAGAGGAAAACAAGCATCAAAGGTATGACTAATGTTGATTTTGATAAAGAAATTGCTAGTTTGAAGAAAGAATTAGCTAAGGTTAAGGATGAGTATGAGTCTTGGATGCAGCTGAATAGACAAGCATGGGTATGGCCAATAAAGAAGAGGGTAAAGTGGCCAATAGTTCTCCTAATGAAGAAGAGAAAGAGGCAAAAGAAGATTGCCATGAAGAGAGAAGCCCAAAGAGGCAAGAAGATAAGGAGGTTGCCAAGTGAGCAGCAAGATGAAGAAGTTGAGAAGAAAGTTCTCATTGAGGAGAACAAGAGAGAAGAAAGAAAAGATGAAGTGCCAGGAAGAGCACTTGAGAAGATGAGAATGTCCATTAAGAGGATACTCATGGAGACATTATGGTCTCTTGTTTTTGTATTTAATGCTGTTTTTGAATGGGTAAATGCAGGTATGAGCAGCCTATTGAAGGTCAAGAGAAGGGCCTTGGAGAGTGAAGAGATTGGTGCAAGAAAAGACACCAAATGCATGAGTGAATATGCAGGAAAGAGAAGAGAGTTTGCTGCTGTTGATAAGGTGCATTGGTTAATGCATGAGAGAAGAGAAGTAGAAGATGAAGCTGAATTCTATGATGCCATTGAATGCCAAGAAGAAGAAAGAGGACAGCCAAGCACAAAGAAAGAAAAAGATTGCTCCGTGGAACAAACTATCAAAGAGGTAAATGAAGTGTTAAGTGCTGATTTTGATTGTTATTGTGAACATGAAGATATTAATGCACAGGTTAGAAGAGGCAAGAGGAAGATGAAATCCTCACACAAAGCAGTCAATCATGGCTACATAATGCCTAAATGGATGGTGAAGCACACAAACAAGAAACAAGTAAGCAAGCAGGCAAGTTTATTTTATAAGGTTGATTTTTCTCATACGAATGTAGATGTGCAAGAAAATAAAAGAACAAATAAGATTGGTTTTTCAGTATTGTCACAAGAGCATGGTTACAAAGTGCCAAAATGGCTAAAGGGATCAGCAAATGATAAGAAGGAGACACAAGTGTGGGTGCCTAAGAAGGCAAAGAATGAAGCAGATGTGAGTGTTGAGACAGCAATACCAAGAACTCAATGGAGGAAGGTAAAAGATGACACAAGCACATGGAAAGGTAAGACAATTGTTTGCAATGAAAGGGATAATGATTTGTTTGAATCATTTAATGATATTTTTATGAAAAATGAGGAATGGAAAGTGGCTATAAGGACTAATACGCAGCAAGGAGAGACTTCCAAAGGGATGGATGATGAGAAAAGGAAAGAATATGCAGCAGAACAAACAAGATGGCTCCAGGCAGCGATTGAAGAAAGCAAGGAAACAAAAGGTATGAATACTGCAATTGTTTTTGATGAATATACTGATGTTGATGAAGAAGCTGATTTGTATGAAGAAACTATAAAGTGGATGAATGTAATTATAGAAGATGAAAGACAATCTAGTCCTAAGTTTGATATAAGACATGAAGATTTGAATGAGTTTGTGTTGAGTGATGAGATGAAGAGTAAGGCTAGTAAGGAACAAGCAATCCTTCAGATTGATAAGCCCAAGTTTGATGAAGATTGTGAGATAGATGAGATCTCACTAAAAGTAGAGTTGAAAATGATAGAGGAGTTGTTTGGTAATGGTGAAGGCAGCATTGGTAAGAGTGGAACAAGACAAGAGCAAAGCAATGAGACCAAGGCAATTTTGGTCAAGAAACAGGAGCAAAAATGTGAAGGCAGCCAAGAGGCTTCATGGCCTCAATGTTTTTCAACTAAGGTGGCTTTTGATGTTTTGAATGCAGGTATGGAAGATGAAAACTTTGGAGACATATATGAAAATGAAACATGGAAGTGGGAGATTGCAGCTGAGAAAGAGATGAGAAGAAGAACATACCAAAAGAGGAAAAAAAGCAAGATGAAAGGTAAAGACCAAAAAAGACAAATTCAAGCATTGGCATTGACAAGAAGACCTTGGGATCCAGGTATAGAATGAAGGCTACAGCATGAAGGCAGCAGTTCATTTGAACTAAGGTTCAAATCTTTTCTAGAGGGAGAGTATGATGCAGGAGCATCCGCATTTAAATTCGATTTATTATATTTTCCCTCCCATATGCTTTTACTGAGGGGTAATTGTAAAAAAAAATAAAAAAAAAAAAAAAAAAAAAGTAAAGAGGTAAATGTGGGCTGTGGAGAAAATCAAGGAATGGTTGAAATGATTTTTCAACCTTAGCATATTGTTGTAATTAAAAACTGTATTTTGTTTTCAGCCCAAGTTGGCGTAGAAGTTAGAGGGGAGGTTGTTAAAAGCAAAATATAGAAAAAACAAGAAATATTAAATATAGAGGAGAAGAAAGAGGAGAGGAGGATGCAGAAAGGGAGAAGAGAGAGGAAGGACCTCTCTTTCAAAGAGAAGTTGCTGTAAGGAGAGAAAGGAGAAAAGAAAAAGAAAAAAATTCAGTCAAGAGGATGAGAGGGACGTGAAAAGGAAGAATGAGCAACAGGTATGCAAGAAGAGAAAAAGTGAAGAATTTTGTGTATTTTCTGTGTATTTGTTCTATGTTGCATCTGCTAAGGATATACAATCAGAAAATGATCTTAATCAAATTCAATGCTTTCCTTTATTGATGATGCATTAATCTATAGTGGATGTAAAACCGAGATAAGGATGAATTGTTTCTGTTATTAGTAATTGGAAAATGATGTTGATCCAACATATAGGATTAGAGTGACGGAAGAAGTAAGCCACAATCTGCTTTCTGTGTCTCACTAGAGTCTTGAAGCGTTGGCAATCATTCCTTTAATAGGATAAATGATGCGCCCCTCACTAGTCCATGAAGCACGCATGGATCTCACTATATGAATTGCCTTACAAATATCTTCCCTGTCTGTTTGTGGACGCCTTGGAGAAACAACAGCACTGAAACAAAGAATAGGCTTGACTACTGTCAAACACGCAGATGCATGTAACGAAAGAAATAATTGTGTAGTGCTTATGTATGCCGTCGGGCTAGGTCAGATACATATAAGTAACCATGTATTGATTTAATGTGATTTGAACCTGTGTCGAGTAGCCCCACGTGAGGAGGCAGTGGGGGATTGTATATCATTGTATTCTTGTCACTCTCCAGCTCCGTCTCCTTGTCACATCTGTTGAATTGGTTATAATGACTCAGGGAAAGGCTACGAAAGAAGACCAGAGATTTTCTGGGATCTAAATTTGCTAATATCTACTTTGCCCACGTACTTGTAAGCCGCCATTGGATCCACGAACACGTGAGAGACAAAAACCATCCTATCCAATGACTGGATAAGAAACATCACGCATAAGAGTGCAGTTTAAAAAGAAAAAGAAACACGGCAGAATGTGAAAACTGTCTTCGATGCAGCCATCAAGGTTTGCTATTGCTATTTGAAAACTGTCTTCGATGTAGCCATCAAGACTTAGAATTGTGCCCCAAATCATTATGAAGATTATATCCACCAGCTGATTATTGAAATGGAGATAGAGAAATACTGCCGTCATCAAGTGACACTGAATCAACTAATAACATAAGTAGCCAAAATTGTAGTGAGAGTGTTGATAACTAGGTTCATTGCTTGGAACGACAATCGTGATGGAAACAGTTATTCTACTCGACATGTAGAAGTAATATAAAGAGGGCACGTTATATTCACATTGTCTGCTTCAGTCCAGAAGCCTGAAAATGGATTTGAGCACCAAGAACCTATTCCGAGTGTACCGATCCTGATACGCTTGTATCAAGGGAGAAGCTTATGAAGTAAGTACAATTGTAAGAGGCAAAATTTTGTATATGATCCCTAGAATTATAATTTTATTCGTAAGTTGAATGTGTTGGAATTATTCCTCGACTGCCTAACAAAACTAGATAAAAATCTAGTAGAATTTGGGGCCAATGGTATATGTAATTCCTGTGTTGACACGGCAAATGCTCCAGTTATTGTTTAAAAAATGGTTACATCCCTCTTATAACATCTTGCTTGTCCAGTTCACTACAAAATACAGCCTTGAGTCTATATATATATAGTCATCGGATCAGTTATGTTTGCTTATTTCATAGTAGCTGTGATTGTTAAGGAAGGAATGGAGATTTTTATCCCCTAAAACTGCTAGAGAACAGCGCCTTCATCTATAATGTTGTTTTCAGTCTAAGGCAAAGGCGGTTTACATCAACTACTAAACATATATGTCTGATAGGTCTTAAGCTAGGCTTTTTAGGTGTGTCTCTTATATACTTTTTGGTATGGTGGGGCTCAAGTTCATGTTTTAAGGATGTTGTCTGATGCCTAGGTTTTAGAGTATGTAATCCTCACTTTAAATAACACTTTATGAGGAATATTACTTGACATTATGACAATTGTCCTTTAACTTTTATATCCTATTGGAACATGGGATATGAATTAGTGTGGTCATGAAATCCATGTCACAACCCTCTTAAAGACTATCAAAATTATGTGGGAATGAATTCCATGTCAAATTTCACTTAGATTAAAATGAAAAAGGAGAAATAAATTATTTTTTATTCCCAACATCACCCATGGTTGAGAGGAGAGAGCATACACAATTGATACTCATATTAAACATGCCCAAAAAAGAAATAATAAATTTATACTAATAAAAAAATTATTTTTTATCCCCAAGATTGATTAATGGGTATACAGGGGGAACATGCACAATCTATCTACATAAAAATATTAATTTATTAATTATGATGGCTTATGATGGTTGTTTGATTGTTTAATATTTGACAAGTGAACATGCAAACACACTATTAGTAGTTTTATTCTATCTTTTTCAAGTGAGGTTTCAAAAACAACATTAGTACTTTTTATTTAGCCTTAGACATTTGCGTACCTTTAAGTTAGAATTTATAAAATTTCCTTTATTTATATGATTTCACACTTTTGTAAAAAAAATTGATAAATTAAAAAGTAGTTTGATATGATTTTACCTTTAGTTATCATTAAAAAGGGATTTTTTTGGCAAATTGAAGAGCCAAATAAAATATTGCACAAAAACAAATAGATTATGTTACTTCCATATATTTTCATGAAAAAAGGCTATTATATAGCCATGTAGGTGGCACAAAAACCTCCAAATAAAATATTTCACGTAGAAAAATAGATTATATTATTTCCATATATTTTCATGAGAATAAAATGCTATTATATAGCCATGGAGGTGGCACAACAACATCCTAGAAAATAGGGTTCTAACGACCTATAATAACAAGGATAATAATAAATATTATGGAAATATATTTCCCAAAAATTAAAAAAAATGAAAACAACTAATTATTAATGTTATGAATTCTAACATTCACCCCTTTAACATTATTAATTCTTAGCACCCTCTTAATTTAAACATGGAAAAAAGGTTTCACACTCTCCACATAACCTGCTTACCTTTGAGGTGGCATGTTATTTTCAAGGCTTCATGGTCTTGGTGGCACCATGATTTTCCCTTTCAATATTAACACTAACTTAGAAGTTATTTGAGATTATCTCTCTACTTAATACCTTTGGTGGTTTTTTAGATTACAACAAACCCATATGGTTTTATACTACAAGTTGACCATGAACCTAGAGGTGAAAGGAGGTCTCAGATATTTTATACACTTCGATGGCTTCTCATATTTCCATAAACCCTTTTCCAAGAACCAAGCACTACTTTAATACTTTTATTCTCCACAATGTTTTTCATCAAGAGGTACCAAACTAAAAAATAATGATAAGTACTTTATTTAAAACCACACTACATAATGAAAATCACACCATGTAAAACATGAAGTAAACACAATAAAAATGTGTCACCAAAGCAATGATGTGACCCCATCATATGTGACACATGAGAGGATGCCAATTTTCCTCCAGCCTTCGTGTATCCTCCAACCTCTAGTAAAAGAATTTGCTTACTCAGTCGATATCTTGATGAAATTCAATGGATTTCACATATAAGTGATATTAAATCCTTGAAAAAAAATTATTTTTAACATTTTTGAAAGTGACTTATAAAATGTGACTTTTGAAAAAATGACCCAAAATACTTTATGGACACAAAAATGACTTTTTAATAAATTGCATGGCTCAATAGAAAACTATATGGACCTAAATGTATTAACATGGAGCCAATTAACATTTAAGAAATAGACTAAAACCTATATTTAATATTTTTATGACATATAATATAAAAATGAATATACTATTAAAACACAGATTAAGTCTAAAACATAGTGATGACACAAATCGTTAAAGTTTTATTTTCTGTTATCAGTAGATTCTATTTGAACTAGTAAAAAAAATACTGCAAGTATTAATTTTTTTGAGTAAACTCAAAATGGACTAAAATACCAGACTTCAGAAAATTTAATTACACCTATAGGTAGAATTAAAGGGACTACATGAAGAACACCTTTTAGAACTTACAATGGAGAATATTTTTACAATGCACAACTGTATATATAGTTGATGAAATATATATTGATAGAACACAAACTGATGTAAAAATTACCTTATGAGAATGGAGATGTTAATATGATACATGAAAACATTCTCTACATAGATCTTGATGACTTCATTGACCTTTTTTTATGATAAAATTATCTCTACTTCTATTGTGTATATGGATTGCAAAGCCTAGTTTAAAATTGCATAGGTTATGGGTCTATATAGAATGTCACTTTTTGTGCTTTAATAATGGAATATATAGCTACATCTATTGTACAACATATATTTGGCATATAAAATAAAAGGATTGATGAGTTTTTAGTAGTTATTGAGTTTCGTACATGCAATATTTTCATTATTATCAGTCGATACATTAATCAATGCATGTAGATTACATCCACATAACATTGAATAAATAACATAGATTTATAGAGCTTAAGCTGATTTGCGGTTTACAATGACAAAGAACAGAAAATAAATGGTTTGGGATAAGTATTATGCAATGACCTTATTAGAGATGATTAAAATATACGAGCATAATATGAGTGCAGATCTAAATGATTGGAATGATTAATTTCTTTATATACTATAGGGTATCTTGGGTGATGTACAATGATCAGATCAAAATGTAGAATTCATAAAATGTCAAACATGAAAGTATGACACTACCCCACACATACTCTCATAGTCCCATAGATTTATCTATTTGATACGATAGTGTAGGTGAATTGAAGAGATAAATAAAAAATTACACATAGAAAAATAGATTATATTATTTCCATATATTTTCATGAGAACAAAAGGCTATTATATATCTATTGAAGTGGTACAACAACATCCTATAAAATAGGGATATAATGACCCAAAATATGAATAATATCAATAAATCTTGTGGGAATATATTTCCTAATAACAAACAAACAAAAAACAATTACTTAATAATGTTATGAATACTAACAATTTTTTTTTGTTTGTATCTATTTCATCATCGTCATCATTGATCTTGAGTGCAATTGTTAGTATCAATTGAATAATTTAGTCCCATTAAATATTTTGTTAACATCACTAGAGAGTACAATTTTCCCAACACAATATTAGGTGACTAGAAAATTTCGCTATGTATTTGATAATGATAGAGGTCATGTTCACTTAGACTAGATCTGAATAATAAAATATGGAAAATTTGAGTTCTCTACACTTCTCAAGCACTAGGACTAATTTGTAATTAAAGTTTAGATGGTCAATAATAAGATAGAATGTTTGCAATCAAATCATCGATAGTTATAAGTCAAAGGTCATGCTTGGTTTAACCAATCAAGCCTTATAAAACTTACTCTAATATAAATTTTAAACAAAAATCTAATTAAACATCTAATACCTCCACTATTTCATCAAAAAAATGAAAATATCAAAATTATATACCAAGGCCCTTCGAAAAATATTATTAAATATGCAGTAGCATAGCAGGCACCAGAAAATGCAACAATTGGTGGCATGAATGGATCAAGAGAAGTCTAAATGTCTAAAGGTATCCTACATATATTAGATTATGGAGAAGCGATGATAATAACTCATACATTTTATATTTAAATAGGTTATGGAAGTTCATTAAAAAATATTAAAATAGGTTTTTTCCTAGATGTTGCCAAAAAATAAGTGTTATTTAGATCTTAGTAATGAAATGATTAACCATGGACATCTAAGCTACAAATCCTTCCTAGCTTAAACAAAATTACCTAAGATTTTAACCTAAAGAAGAGAAACATAATTTCGATCTACATTAAGATAAAATAACAAAAATTATACCTCAAATTTTCACTTGAATACCTCCTCTTTGGTGTTCTGGATTACTCCAAATGATTATGGATTGTTTCTTGGTGATTGGATGTATGATTTCTCTTTGATGTCTCATAAATTTGACATATGTTAGCGTATATATGAATGATTTTGTTGAAAATAAGATGACACTATTGCATTCTCAAATTCTAAATTTTTTATCCTATCTATATGCATTTTCAAGGGGGTATAACTCTATTTATAGGATCCACATAGATTAATGAATGGCTAGGATTCAGCCATGAAGGTTTTTTTATCAATGATGCAGAATTGAAGAGAGGATTGGACAATTTAGATTTTAGAAATTAAAATTTACTTAGATAAATATAAGGAGGTAGTGAGGTTAACAAGGCATGGTATGGATCTCAAGGTAGAGATTAGGAAATTCTATAGGAAATTATTATACTTAATGAGGGATTACAGATGGGATTATATATGATTCTTATTGGAGGTAGTTGGGGGTGGTTATGAAGGAATATAAAATTCATTTAATATTGTGAGGATCTTATTAATGGTCAATATGGGTGATAATTAGTTGATTAATTAAGATAGAAAGATAATGTGACGCGGAGTAAGGTTAATTTTTGTGTAGGAAATGTCAAGAGAGATTGGGCTATTGTTAGTAGGGGTTTGTTAGGGTAAAATCATGAATTAATAGAATATGGTATTAGTGGGCATAATTGGTGTTGAATTAAGTTAAAATTAGTAATGACAAAGTAGAGGAAAGCTTTAGATATCTATATGTAAATCCAACTACCCCATATTATGGTATTAAAATTTATAATTTCTTTTGCTTTGCCATATGTAATGTTACTATGACAATACTAACTATATTTTATTGAATATTGGCTGAAGAGATGTTTTCCTTTATTTGAGTTTGCTTTAAACATGTTCCATGTTTTGAAAGAGAATTGACCTTGTCTTCATGATCAAATCTAAAGTAACATTTGTTTTTATCAAGTAGTGCTCATGTTGATTTTATCAATGATCCTCCAAATACAACATTATATGCACTCATTTTAGAAGTAATGTTCAATGTAACCTAATACTCTTTTTAAGGAAACATTTATGCTATCTTGTCTGATCTTACACATGTTTCAGATGTACTATTCCTATCCATGCATTGATTTTGAAATCTAGGAGAAACAATAAATGATGTTGTATACAAAATTATTTCGTATTAGTTCATAATCCTAACATTGTTAAATTATGTGAGTGGTGATAGCATAAGGTTATTGATATGAGGAATGGTCTATATTTTCCTTATTTGTAACCACACTTGTAACATTAGTTTTCATAGGTATATCTTAATTTTTAACATCTTTTGTTAAGAACCTTTTCTTAATAATGCCTTCCTACTTATCTTGACTTTATTTTTACAA
>JARHVA010007279.1:350000-352500 GCA_037957365.1 Torreya grandis | reverse complement strand
TGTTTATGTATTTCATGCTCCTATTTGAGAGTTTTCTTAATCTCAGGGTTCAACATGTTCACTAACATTCTATATACATTTCTACACCTACTACCCACTCTTGCTCTAATCAGGATCCCTTTGTTGATAAATTTGATATCCTTTATGATGCATTTAATATCATTCTTAATCCCTTTTAACTTGTCCTCCCAAATTTTTAATTTATTCTTTTTGTTCAATCTTGGGCCTTCCTCCCAAGCATGCCCCTTACCTTGTGCATTCTTGTGCTTACCTTCCTTTCTTAAATGGACCTCATGGGTCTTGACCTCACCTAGTTCCACTCCTATTGAGTCTTCATACTCTTTATAAATGATAATTGGTGATTAATAGTGTGCTGAAAATTGATGCTAAAGAGAACTTCCAATTCCACCATGGCTTTTAAGTGGCCATTCACTATGTATAGGGCCATGCAAGTAGTCAATAACTTTTAATTAGCATTGAATTAATTTTTAGATTACTATTTTTTAAATCAAAGTTTGCATGAATAATTTTTTATTTTTGAAAAATAAATTATACATGATATCCTTTTTCAAAGATACATTCTATATTCATATGTAGTAGTACATTTGATTCTAATAAGACAAAATATTTTAGTGTGTCTTCAATTTGATTAACAGCCAGGTATTATATTCAAGTCTTCTAGTGGTGATTCATTTGAGGTTGATTATTTAATGTTGTAGGTTTTTTTTTTTTTTTTGCTATTGCAATAGATTTTTAGTTGGTTTGAATAATAGGGTTTTATAAAATCTACATCTAGTATTAGAGCACGTATTTTCTTTTGGGTTAAAGATTTTGTGGTTGAAATTTTTCCAAAATTTTATCATGTCAATTTTTGACTCCTTGTCTATTCTAGAATTTGATGGAAATGAGTTTGATTATTGGTGTATCAAAATGGTGACTTTTTTGATAGGAAAATATTTGTAGGAGACTATTGAATTAGGTTATGTAGAGCCAACTAATTGGAATACCCTCATAACCAATGATAAAACAACTAAGAAGGAGGCTAAGAAGAAGAATGATCAAGCCTTGTTTCATATTGAAATAGATCTAGATAAGAGATTAGTTTTGAGAATTTTTTGAGTAAATACAACTGAGGATGCCTAGAATATTTTAAAATAAGATTACCAAGGTAGTGATAAAGTCAAAGTTTTCAAGTAACAAACATTGAATAGAGAATTTGAGAATTTGAAGATGCAAGAATTTGAATGTGTGAGTACCTATTGTGTAAAAATAAAATATGTGGTTAATAAGATGGCTACACTTGGTCAAATTATGAATAATGAGGTTGTGATCAAAAAGGTGCTAAGGACTCTCACATAAAGGTAGAACCATGTTTCCATAATCATAAAAGAAAGAAAGAATTTATCTACCCTTCAATTTGATCATCTAGTTGGATATTTGATGTCTCATGAATAAATATTGAGAGATTCATTTGAAGATAGTGATGAGAATGCCTTTTCCTCCAAATTACAAATCACAAAGAATGAAGATGCCAATAGTAGCACCAAAATCAATCAAGGCAAGGGTAGAGGACAAAATCATAATTACTCAAGAGGAAATAGAGATAGAGATGGTTCATGAGGAAGAGGTGATTTCAGAGGAAGAGGTAGAGGCTGATTTGATAAATAAATGTCCAATGTTACCATTATAATAGGTATGGCCACATTGAAAGGGATTTCAAATTAAAATAAGTAGAAGTGTTCATTATGATAAATAAGGTGATGAGAACACTCCAAATCATTTATTTTTATCTTACACAAAAGCTAACAATAATAGTAAAGATGTTTGGTATTTAGATTATGGACATTCTACCCATATGTCAGGAAATGAGAAGCTATTTTCAATAATGGATGAATGTTTCAAATACAAGATCTAGCTTGGTGACGATAAATCATTGGAGGTTTCTACAAAAAGAGCTATATAAATCCATATAAAGTAAGGTATGAATAGTGTTAAAGACATTTATTACACTTCAAAATCAAAGCATAATTTATTGAGTGTTGGACAATTATTTGAGAATAATTATAAAGATGTGTTTAAAAATCAGAAATGTATAATTATGATAAGAATCAGGGCAATGGATTCATTATAGTTGTGTCTATGAAAAATAATAAGATGTGCCCATTGAAGTTTCACGAACATAAAAATAGTCTTGCCAATATGGTATACGAGGACAAAAGTTGGTTGTGGCATCTCAAGTATGGGCATTCAAAGTTTCTAGTTTGCCTAAGGTTGAAGAACATAAATAAGTTTGTAAAGGATGTGCTAAAGGAAAACATGCAAGGGAAATTTTTTCCAAAAGTCAATACATGGAGGGCCCATTATCCACTTTATTTAGTTCATTCAGATATTTGTGGTTCTATGCAGATAAAGAGTTTTGGAAAGACATCATATTTCATTAATTTTATTGATGATTTCTCACGACAATGTTGGGTTTATTTTCTAAAGACCAAAGGTGAGG
>JARHVA010007279.1:335000-345000 GCA_037957365.1 Torreya grandis | reverse complement strand
TTATCATATAAGGGATATATATGAGAATATGGGGTAGGTAATAGCATATATATTTAGTGAGAGCTGTAAAATTATTAAAAGTTTTTTTTTAGGAAAGTGGTGTCATGGTTGATAGATAATATTGTGATCTACATCCTTAGTTATGCTACGACTTCAACTAAATAAGAATTTTTAAATGTTTTAGAACTATTTTCTCCATCTCTATACGTAGTCTCATCATATTCGATGTCTATGTACCATCTATAATCTTCCTTTTAACCACATTTTCATCATGCATTAGATTGGTCTCTAGTGTATGGGATGTTTTGAAAGAGTAGAAGACTCACATATAGCTTTTCACTCCATCTATACTATCATTCAAGCTCATGAAATGTCTTATCACAACATTTCTAGATCACACTAAATTCTTATCTCTATTTGATTCTATACAAATCCTCTCAAAATTGACTTTTCCAAAATCCATTTACATTTCTATAGTTTAACAAGACATGTGCATGAAATTCTATCCTCTAAACCACATGTGGAGTAGATCAACCACTATATCCAGGAAAGGTTATCAAGATGTTTCTCAGACCATGTGTTGTCTCTATCATCACCATTGGTGCTCATATAGATTTGATATTCTTTGCATCCACATATGTGTTTTGAGTCCTTTATCTATAATCATATATATCTAGTTAAATATTTATAGTATTTTAGGTTATGTTATAAATTTGAGCTTTCATAAAAAAATAAAATAAAGTCTTTGTATACGTATAATTTATGGTCTTGTTTAGGCATTTTTTCAAATTCCATCATTAATAATCTTTATCATAAGGATTTTAGCCAACAGTTAGTTATTTTTTTAGTAAAAAGTAATATTTTGATTACTTTTTATAAGTTTAGTAAAAAAAAATATTATATGCGTCAAAGCCTAAAACATGTTAGAATTGTGAGTTTTATTTAGGTGAATATTAGGGACTTTCTTAGGTGAATATTAGGATGAATTTCTTACATTATTTGTAAAAATGTATTTTTGGTTGAAATTGATGCCCTGTATCTCTATTTAAAATATCTTTGAAGATAGGCATTCCATTAGAAAAGTTTAATGGTTTCAATTTTCACTCTTAAAAAGTTAAAATTTAGATGGAAAGTCAAGACTATTGTGGAGAATAGTAAATGGTAATGAACAAACACCAAAAAATTCTAGTAAGTTATTGGAATGGCAATGCAAAGATGACAAAGCCAAAACCATAATTGGTTTTTAACTTTTAGATTATGAATTATATTATGTGAATTTGGATAGAACATCATATAAATCTAGAAAATTTTGAATAAAGCAGTTGGTGCTAAAGCACTTAATGCAAATTTTTATCTAAAATTGCAATTATTGAAGATCATAATAATAATGGCATCTCAATGCCAAGTCATATAAATTAGCTAAGATCTCTCACAAGAAAACTAGCATAAGTGAAAGCTCCTATTGATGATGAAGATGCAAAGGCTATTTTATTGAATAGTTTGCCTCTTAAATATACTAGTGTTGTTTTCACTATTGGATAGATGCCTTCCCATTCATTGGAAGATATGATTGCTACACTTCTTACTGAGGAGAAAAGAATAAAAAATATATAGAATAAGTAATTGTACTGTATGGGAAAAGAACTATAACAATTACTCTAAAAATAAGGAAGAATTTCAGTGTTATTACTGCAAGAAGAAGGGACATACATCCAAGTATTTTTAAGCTCGAGATACTATTATTATAAAAGCAAAACTCTAATCATATGAAGCAAATACGATAATAAAAGAGCAATCAGATTATGAAGATAAACCATTGCATGAAGATAGTGGTTATTTCTAAGAAGACTTATTATTTAAAAGGAGGTCAGAGGCAACAAAGGAAGGAGGTTTCCGTAACCTCTTGTCCATCACCCACAATGGGGACCATATGCTTTGGTGGGACATTTTTTCAATTGTGTTTCTTTTTTTAGTATTCTTATTTTTAGTGTGTTGGTTTACGAATAAAACCCTTTGTAAAAATTCAAGAAAGTTCATGTTTTCACAAAACTCACTTTTATGGAGTAGAAAATGATTTTGAGATAAACTCAGAGATGGTTATCTAGTTAGTGTCAAGCTTGTGTATCTTGGAAATTTAAAATTTGGGTGCCCAAAGAGGAAGGTAAAGTCCCACATAAACCCAAAGCAGAAGGGATTAGATATACATAATTTGGCTGATAATTACATCTTCACGAGGGTAAAGAGATAATCTATGGAGTTTTTACTTGGTCTAGGTAGTGTTTTTAGTGGGTGTTGAATCCTTTGAGAATTTGATTTTATACCATGTTCACACTAAGGAGTTGAGTATGTGGATATTATCTAGTAGTTTATTATTATTCCTCCCTATTTATTAAGAGGGTTTTTTTTTAAAAAAAAATTCTATGGCTATATTATTCTTGTTTATATGTTGAATTCAATATATTAGTTTGATTATTATGATTTGGCTATACAAAATTGTGCTCAAGTTATTTCAATTTACATCATGGGAGACATACCAGTAGCCATTATTAAACTCTCCTCTGATATATTAATAACCACCCCTCTAATTTTGACCAACCTATCCGTTCAAGCTCTCATAAAGTCCACATAAATCCTGGGGTTATGCTCTATGATTTGTTTTATATACACCATAAGCCCACCCTTAAACATAATTTTATATATTGGGTTGTTCTTAACATTGATGTATGACATGCTTGGTTTTATGAGTCATTCAATTGAATTATAAATTCATAAGAAACTGATCTACGCTAGTATCCATATTCTCAATGCGCATAGGGGAGTGAATAAGATTAATTATATTATTTATAATTATACAAATTATAAATATATAATATAATTATTTATATAATATATTATAAATTTTTATAATTTTTATATCTATATTTAATATACATAAATATAAACTCCAAAACCTTAATGTTTTATTCCTAGGTTAGTGATATTGTAATATTGATTGGAGCTAAACATTAGAAGTGGATCCTAGTTATAATCAAATTAGATTTCATGATGTCCTCATGTAACAACAATAGAAAACAACCAATCATATATACCATCATGCTACAAACTACGAAACTTTTTTGTAATGGGTGCAGGGCATGTAAATCCCCTAGTTACCTTAAATTTAGGTTAGTTGTATAATATGGGCCATCTAGTGTCTTATATCACTTGAAATACCCTATCATTGCCTCTAACCATCACCACCCAACTCACATTGAAATAATTTAGAATTTATATGCTTTGTATGGCCTTTTCCTTAGCCACCAATTTGCCTTTATTCAAGTTCACTATGAAACAAAATGTCTCTTCCCTACATAACTCATTTGAGCATCATATAAAGAAACACAACCTAATTTTCCACCATCACCTCTACTAAAAATATAAAATTAATGTTTTGAAATGTGATTAATAACAATAAATTTTTAATGATATAAGCTTGTTAATTTATAATCTTTTATTTTACAAATTCTTATTTTATAAAAACAAAAATTTACATCATTTATAATATAACTTACACCTTTTAAGGCAACTAATACCTATAATACTATGCTATGAGGGAGGTTTCTAGCCTCTACGTATTCTACATCTCATTAAAGTTTTGAATTATTAATTACGGTCTATAACCTTTAAATAAGGTGAGGACCATTGACCACCATAATGTAACATAAACAAATAGAAGTAATTATAATATTTATTGTCATGTTCATAATTATATTATTTCCTATCAATAAATAAGAAATTAATTTGAGAGATTCACCTCACTTGTTCTTTTTAATATATGGTATAAATTAATAACGAAGTCAATGACCATAAATCCCACCATTAACAACTTATTTTTTTTGCTTTGCTAAATTTAATAGTACATTTATATGGTCCCAAACTATTTATTAAAGGCTATTATCCTTAAAGATACCATGTTTCAGAAGTTTATAATCTTATAAGTATAAAAAGTTTGTGTAAAACTAAGAAATCAATTTTCTTAAAATGATTAATTTATTAATTATGATGGCTTATGATGGTTGTTTGATTACTTAATCTTTGACAAGTGAACCTACAAACATACTATTACTAGTTTTGATTTATGTCTTTTTAAAGTGAGGCTTAAAAAAAAATGCTTGTATTTTTTATTTATCCTTAGACATTTGTGTACCATTAAGTTAGGAATTAAAAAATTTCCCCTATTTATATGATTTTTCACTTTTCTAAATAAAAATTGACAAATTAAAATATATTTTGACATGGTTTTGCCTTTAGTTATCATTAAAAAAGGATTTTGTTGGCAAATTGAAGAGCTGAATAAAAGATTGTACATAGAAAAATAGATTATAGGTTCACACTCTCCATGTAGCTTGCTCAACTTTGACATGGCATGTCATTTCCATGGATTCATGGTCTTGGTGGTACCATGGTTTTTCCTTGTAAGATTACCACTAACTTGGAAGTGATAAGAGAATAACTCTCTACTTAACACTTTTGGTGGTTTCTTGGATTACCACAAACCCATATGGTTTTACTTTAAGTTGACCACAAACATGAAGATGAAAGGAGATCTTAGCTACTTTATACACTTTGTTGTTTTCTTAGATTTCTATAAACCATTTTCCAAGAACCAAATGCTAATTTAGTAATTTTTCTCCTCATAATATTTTTCATCAGGAGGTACCAAACTAGAAAAGAATACTGAGTACTTTATTGAAAAATAAACTGCACAATGAAAATCACACCATGCACAACATGAAATAAACACATTAAAAATGTGTCACCATAGTAATTATGTGACCCCATCGTAGGTGACTCATGAGAGGATGCAAATTATCCTCCATACTTTGTGTATCCTCTAGCCTCCAGTAAAATAAGTTGCTTTCTCAACTAATATCTCAATGAAACTCAATATATGTCATGTAAAAGTGATATTACATTCTTAAAAAAAATTGATTTTTTGACATTTTTAAAAATGACTTATAAAATGTGACTTTTGAAAAAATTACTTTTTAATAAATTATATGGCTCAATAGTAAACTGTATGGACCTAACCTTATTAACATGGACCCAAATAATATTTGAAAACTAGACTACAACCTATATTTAATCTTTTGATGACATATAATATCAACAAACAAACTACTAAAAAATGACTATACTTTTAATACATGGATTAAATATAAAATATAGTGATGACACAAATCTTTAATGTTTTATTTTATTTTATCACTAAACTCTATTCAAACTAGTAAAAAAAAAATACTATAAGTATTACAAAATTTGACTAAACTAAAAATAGAATAAAATACCAGACTCAGGAAACTTTAATTACACATGTAGGTAGACTTGATGGGACTACATAGAGAATAACTTTTAGAACATAGAATGGATAATATTTGTACAATACACAGCCATATATATAATTTATGAAGTATATACATATATAACTCAAATTGATGTAAAAAATACCTTATAGGAATGGAAAGGTTAATAGGATGCATAAAAACATTCTTTACATAGATATTCATGACTTCACTAACCTTTTTTGATGAACAAATAATTTATGATTCTATTGTGTATATGGACTTTAAAGGCTATTTTATAATTACATAGAAAACAAGTATATGTATAATGTCACTTTTTTGTGATTTAATACTGGACTAGGTAGCTACATCTAATGCATAACATAGATTTGGCACATTAAAATAAAAATATCAATGAGTTTATAGTAGTTGTTAAGCTTCTTGCATGCAATATTTTTCTTATTATCAGATGATACATTAATTGATGCATGTAGAGAAGATCCACTTAATAATGAACAAATAACATAGATTTATAGAGATCAAGTAGATTTGTGGTTTACAATGACAAAAAAAAGAAAATAAATGGTGTGGGCTGAGTATGATTGAATGACCTTACTGGAGACTCTTAAAAATGCAATGAGCATAATATGAGTATAGATATGAATGTATGGAATGATTTATTCCATTAAAGACTATAAATCATCTTAGGATATGTATAATGATCACATCCGAATGTAGAATACATACATAGGAAAACATGCATGTATGACACTACCCCACACATACTCTCATATTCCCATATCTTTAGCTACTTTGATACCATAGTTTTGGTGAATTAAATATTTGAATAAAATATTACACATAGAGAATAATATTATATTATTTCCATATATTTTAATGAGAAAAAAGGCTATTATATAGCAATGGAGGTGGTACAACAACCTCCTAAAAACTAGGGATCTTATGACCCAGAATAATAAGGATAATAATAAATCTTATGGGAATATATTTCCCAATAACAAATAAACTAAAAACAACTAATTAATAATGTTATGAATCCTAACATTATTTTTTGTTCTTTTGTGTGTTTTATCATCATCATCATCATCATCATCATCATTGATGTTTAATACAAGTGTTAGTATTAATAGAATAATTTAGTTCCACTGAATATTTTTTTTAACATCACTAGAGAGTAAGATTTTCCCAATACAATATGAGGTGACCATAAAATTTCACTATGCATTTGATAATAATAGAAGTCATGTTTTCTTGGAATAGATCCAAATAATAAAATAGGGAAGCTTTGAGTTCTCTATACTTCTCAAGTAGTAGGACTAATTTGTAATTCAAGTTTAGATGGTCAAGAATAAGATAAAAAGTCTACAATCAAATCATCGATAGTTCTAAAGGACATGCTTGGTTCAACCAATCAAGACTAATAAAACTTACTCTAGTATAAATTTTAAAACAAACTCTAACTAAACATCTAATACCTTGAATACTTCATCAAAACAATGAAAATACCAAAATTATATACCCAATCCCTTCAAAAAATATTATTCAATATGCATTAGCATAGGAGGCATCAAAAAATGTAGCAAATGGTGATATGAATGGATCAAGAGAAGCTTATATGTCTAAAGGTAGCCTACGTATCTTATATTATGGATAAGTGATGATAATTACTCATATATTTTATATTTAATTAGGGTATGGAGGTTCATTAAAAAAAAGGTTCTATCCTAGATGTGTCAAAAAAAATAAGTGTTATTTAGAGCTTACTAATTAAACGATTAACCATGGAAATCTAAGCTACAAATCCTTCCTATACTAAACAAAATTGCCGCAAATAGTAACCTAAATAAGAGAAAAACAAATGCAAACTAAAAGAATAAAAATAACAAAAATTATACATCAAATTTTCATGTGAATACCTCCTCTTTGGTTTTTTGGATTACTCAATATGATTGATGGATTGTTTATTGGTGCTTGGATGTATGATTTTTGTTTGATGTCTCATAAATTTGACAAATATTGGCTTATAGATGGATGCTTTTATTGAAAAGATGATGGCACTAATGCATTCCAAAATTCTCAATTTTTAATCCTCTCTATATGAATTTATAAAGGGGTGTATCTCTATTTATAGGATGTACATAGATCAATGAATGGCTAGGATTTAGCCATGGAGGATTTTGATCAATTTTGGAGAATTGAAGAGAGGATTAGACAATATGGATTTTAGGAATTAAAATTTCCTTGGATAATTATAGAGAGGCGTTGAGGAGATCAAGGCATGGTATGGAGCTCAAAGTACAAATTAGTAAATTCTATAGGAAATTATTATAGTTAATGAGGGATTACAAATGGGATTAGTTATGATTATTATTGGAGGTAGTTTGGGGTGGTTATGAAGGAATATAAAATTCATTTAAATATTGTGAGGATATTATTAATGGTTAATATGGGTGATAAGTACGTGATTAATTAAGATTTAAAGATAATGTGATGAGGTGTAAGGTTAATTTATGTGTAATATATGTCAAGGAAGATTAGGCTATTGTTAGTAGGGGTTTGTTAGGGTAAAATTATGAAATTATAGAATATTGTATTAGTATGAATAATTAGTTTTGTATTAAGTTAAAATTATAATGACAAAGGAGAGGAAAATTTTATATGTCTACATGTAAAACCAACTACCCCATATTGTAGTATTAAAATTTATAATTTCTTTTACTTTGCCATATGTGATGCATCATGTGATGTTTCTATCGCAACACTAGCTATATTTTATTGAATATTGGCTGAAGAGATGTTTTCCTTATCTTGAGTTTGATTTAAATATGTTCCATGTTTGGAAATGGAATTGACCTTGTCTTCATGATCAAATTTAAAGTAACACTTATTTGTATCAAGTAGTGCTCAATTTGATTTTAACAATGATCTTCCAAATACAACATTATATACAATCATATTAGAAATAATATTGAATGTAAGATGACACTCTTTTTAAGGAAACATTTATGTTATCTTGATTGATCTTACACATGTTGCAGATGTAGTAATATTATCCATGTGTTGATTTTGATATTTAGGAGAAACAATAAATGATGTAGTATAGAAAATTATTTTGTATTAGTTCATAACCTTGACAATGGTAAATTATGTGAGTGGTGATAGCATAAGGTTATTTATATGAGGAAGGGTCTATATTTTACTTCTTTGTAACCACACTTCTAATATTAGTTTTCATAGGTATATCTTAATTTTTAACATCTTTTGTTAAGAACCTTTTCTTAATAATGTGTTCCTACTTATCTTTATTTTATTTTTACAACTTATCTACAATGTCTTTTAGTAACTTATCATTTTTTATAAATTCACTTTGCTTACTGGGTTTTTATTTTTTTAATTGTAAACTTTATTTTTAATTATGTTCCTTTTGCCACCTTGGTTTTTCTAATTTTTATTTTTGAATCATTTTTTTCTCTAATTTTATCTTTTCAAGCCTTTATTTCTCTAGTTATTCAATTTGTTCTAAGTGCACTTATGTTTTAGGAGATGCATTCATAGTGTGTTTCTTAATTGATGTATATATTAGATGATCATAACTATCCATGATACTTTTTTATTTTATTATTTTAAGCCTAACAACTATATGTATATGATTCCCATGAATTCTAAAGCATGACAAATAGTATTTTAATATTCTTAGAGGATGTATAGGAGGTTGTTTGATCAACTTGATTCGAATAATTTATTTTAGAATATCACTTGAACTTTTATTAGTTTATTTTGAGATTTTTTGATTCACTATTTGTAGTTGTATGTTAGTTTGGCTTACAATCTTGGTATGAAGTAATTTTAGACACAAAATAGCTAAATGAAGATGTAGATGTATGATTGACACCAACATGCTCTAGATTATATACACATGTGCTATAATGTTTCCATGATGTCTTCTTTCAACTAAAATATTGATTTTGATTTTGTAAATTTTATATAGATGCTTTCATTATGATTTTTTGATCTTCAAGGGATTCACAAGTATAAACACTAACAACTTCTAATTTAACATGCATAAAAATACCATCAAGAGGACGTGCAGGAAGTGAATGGGGTTAATAAAGGTTTTTTAATAACCATTCATGAAATTTGTTTAAATTGAAGATCTTGAGATTGTTCATTAATTATTTGATCCATATTGAATTCAATTTGTTTGATTACATGAGTATTAATGATGTTCCTTATTAGGGGAAGACGACATGAATGTAAACTATGAAACCTTGAAGTTAGAAATATTCATCCATAATAGCCTTATATTATTAGCAAATTGAAAAATGAGTAACTAACATAAAACTTAAATTTTAGATTCTATGAAGATGGATAATTTATGTATGGAGATTAGTAATATACCCTAAAATATAAGCTTAAAAGATTGTGTTTTCATTGTCAAATATCAGATTCAAGGTCAAAATAAATTTATGTCAGTGTTAGTAATTACATTTGAGGTCAAAATTTAGTTATTTTAGTATCATATTTATAAATAAGATCAAAAGAAGATTCTTTTAGTGTCGATTATTTAGGAAATTATCGAAACCCTAAGATACCTTTTTTGAAGCAATGCTCAAATAAAAATGAAAGTTCACTAATAAATGTGTGTGACTGTCTTGGGT
>JARHVA010007279.1:305000-325000 GCA_037957365.1 Torreya grandis | reverse complement strand
CTCTATTTAAAATATCTTTGAAGTTATACATTCTATGAGAAAATTTTAATGGTCTCAATTTTCACTCTTAAAAAGTCAAAATTTAGATGGAAAGTCAAGATTCTTGTAGATAATTCTAAATTATAATGAGCAAACACCAAAAAAATTTAGTAAGTTATTAGAATGGCAACACAGAGATGACAAAGCCAAAGCCATAATTAATTTTGAACTTTCAGATTCTGAATTATATTATGTGGATTTTGATACAACATCCATAAAAATGTAGAAAATTTTGAATAAAACATTTCATGCTAAAGCACTTAATGCCAATTTTTCTCTAAAATTGTAATTATTCAAGCTCATTATAATAATGGCATCATAATGTGAAGCCATATAAATGAGCTAAGATCTCTCACAAGAAAACTATCATAAGTCAAAGCTCCTATTGATGATGAAGATGTAAAGGCTATTTTATTTAACAGTTTGCCTCTTAACTATAGTAGTGTTGTTTTCACTATTGGATAGATGCCTTCCCAGTCATTAGAATATGTGAATTTTACACTTCTTGCTGAAGAGAAAAGAATTAAAAAAGATATATAATAAGAAACTACATTATATGGGAAAAAGAACCATCTAAATTACTCTAAAAATAAGGAAGAATTTGACTATTATTAATGTAAGAAAAAGGGACATACATCCAAGTATTGCATAGCTCGATATACTTATCTTATAAAAGGAAAACTCAAAAAAAATGAAGAAAATATGATAACAGAAGAGGAATCAGATTATGAAGATAAACCATTACATGAAGATAGTGGTTATTTCTTAGAAGACTTATTATTCTAAAGTAACAATAGATGGAAGTCAAAGGCAATAAAGGAAGGAGGTTTCCATAACCTCTTGTCAGTCACCAATAATGGGGCCATTATGCTTTAGTGGTGTATTTTTTTAATTGTGTTTCTTTTTTTAGTATTCCTTTTTTTAGTGTGTTGGTTTACGAATAAAAATCACTTTTGGGGAGTAGGAGAATATTTTGAGGTAAATTCAGGGATGGTTATCTAGTTAGTATCAAGCTTGTGTATCTTAAAAATTTAGAATTTGGTTTCTTAAAGAAGAAGGGAAAGTCCCACATGAACCAAAAGAGGAAGGGATTATATATACATAATTTGGATTGTAACATTATCTTTATGAGGGTAAAAAGATAATCTATGGAGTTTGTACTTGGTTTAAGCAGTGTTTTTAGGAGGTGGTTAAATATTTTGAGAATTTGATTTTACCCCATGTTCGCACTAAGGGGGTCAAAATGTGGTTTTTATTAACATGTTTTTTATTATTCCTCCCTATTTATTAGGTGGGTGTTTTTTTAATTTCTATGGCTATATAATAGCCTCTATATTTTTTCTTGTTTATATGTTGAATTCAATATATTAGTGTGATTATTATGATCTGGCTATACAAAAGTATGCTCAATATCTTTGAATTACATCATGGGAGACATACTAGTATCCATTTTTATACTCTCCTCTGATACATTAATAACCACCCCTCTCATTTTGACCACCCTATCCCTCCAAGCTCTCATAAAGTCCACATAAATATTGGGGTTGTACTCTAGGATTTATTTTATATACACCATAAGCCCACCCTTGTGCATAATTTTCTAGATTGGATTGTTCTTAACATTGATGTATGACATGATTGGTTCTAAGAGTCATTCAATAAAATGACAACTTCAAAAAAAAATGATCTGCACTTGTATCCAAAGTCTTAATGCCACTAGGGGAATGAATAGGAATAATTATAGAGCTTATAAATATATAATATAATTATCTATATAATATATTAAATATTATTATAATATTTTATATTTATATTTAATATACATTAATATAGACTCCAAAACCTTATTGTTTTATTCCCAAGTTATTTATATTATAATATTGATTGGAGCTACACATTGGAAGTGGAGCCTAGTTGTAATAAGATTAGCTTTCATGATGTCCTAATGTACTGACAATAGAAAATAACCAGTCATAGATACCACCACACTACAAACTATGAACCCTTTTTGTAATGGGTGCAAGGCATCTAAATCCCCTTGTTACCTTAAATTTTGGTTAAGTGTATAATATGGGCCCTCTAGTGTCTTATATCAATTGAAATACCCTATCATTACCTCTCACCATCACCACCCAACACATGTTGAAATAATTTAGCATTTGTATGCCCTGTATGGCCTTTTCCTTCCATACCACTTTGCCTTTGTTCAAGCTCACCATGAAATGAAATGTCTTCTCCCTACATAACTCATTTTCACTTCATATAAAGAAATAAAACCTCATTTTCCACCATCACCTCTACTAAAAATATAAAATCAATGTTGCTTAACACTTCATACACATAAAGTGAAATGTGATCACTAACCACAAATTTTGAATGATTTAAACTTCTTAATTTAAAATCTTTTAGGTTAAAAAATATTATTTTATAAAAATAGAAAATTACATCATTTATAATATAACTTACACCTTTTAAGGAAACTACTAGCTATAATACTATGCTAGGAGGGAGGTTTCTAGTCTCTAGGTATTCTACATCTCTTTAAAGTTTTGAATTATTAATTATGATCTATAACCTTTAAATATGGTGAGGCCCATCAACCACCATAATGTAAAGTAATAAAATAGAATTATTTATAATATTTATTGTATTGTTCATAATTATTTTGTTTTCCTATCAACAAATAAGAAATTAATTTGATAGATGCACCTCACTTTTTCCTTTTCATACACAACAAAAAATAATAACGAAGTCAATGACAATAAAGCCCACCACCAACAACTTATTTTCCACTCCAATAAATTTAATAGTATATTTATATGGCCCCAAACTATTTATTAATTTCTATTTATTAAAGATACTACATTCCAATAATTTATAATCTTACAAGTACAAAGACATCGTGTAAAACTAGGAAATCAAATTAGTTCATTTTCAAAATTGACTAATTAGTTTTCAATTATAAAACAAAAAACTAATTACATTGTATATAGGTTATTTTTTAAAGAAGTTTTGTAATGCAATTTAATAATTCAATCTTGAATTAAGTATTTTTTTTAAAAAGCATTACAATCTGGCACCAAAAAAAATTACATAAAAGGAAAAAAATTCTATACACTCAATGACAAAAGTAATACTAAGTACAATAAAAGAGGAAAATAGTAATTAATGCCAATTACAAACATAATATTTTAATTTTTATGTTTTGGGAGTTTAGATTTTGAAGTTATAAAAATAAGAGAAGTTTATTTATATAAACAAGAGTTAAACCTTTTATTAGCATTTTTAATCTTCAACAACTAAATTTTCAAGAGTGAAACAAGTTAATAAATATAAAAATGGCATCCATGTCTACAAAATTATTGGATGAGTTCCAAAATATGATGTCAAACTAATATAAGAGTATCCAAGGTACATGGGCAATCTTGCATTGCCCAAAAACATTTTATTTTCTATAATTTTTCAATAATTAACCTCATGTAACATTGTACTTTCACAAAGTCCATGTTAATCACATTTGGAGATTAATGAATTCACAAGGATTTAAAAAAATTCTTAACTTATAGTTGATTCATAGTGGTATTTATAATGGTCATGTTTTGGTAAACATAGTTACACTATATAATTTAAATTCATCATTATTGCATCATATTTTCATAAGTCCCAATATCATCCAAGTCCTAAGGGTAGATGTGACCATTACTCTAAAACTCTAAGCCCATGGGACCAATGTATTCTATATTTATTCATGACTAAGTTAAAAACCCAATAAACTATCAAAAAAAAAACAAGGCCAAAGGGTCTGTTACAATATTCATCAAATTCATGCACAGGATAATGGTTATGAGTCTGTCAAATTATTTTTTAGGTTCATAGAGTCCATAAAGTTTTCAAAACTCACACTCAAATTCACAAAGTTGATTAGTATGTGGAAGAAGGGATAAGTGTCATACTTAGAAGTAGTTCACAAAAGAAATAGGTGTCATTTTTGGAAGCAACTCAAAAAAGAGAATAGGTGTCATACTTGAAAGCTATCATAGAGATCATGGTCTAAATTTCCCCTCATAGAGTTTCAAGTAGAATCACAAAGTCTATGACTCCATGAAAGGTGATAGATGGCAGCACCAAATGCTTTCATAGGAACCACATTGTGGAATTGTGAAAGTTTAGATGTTGTAATTGATAATTCCCATGGGTTCATGTGGAACATATAAATAATGTCCTATTCATAGTTATAATTCAGTTTAGTCATAATTTAAAAAAATGTGACAATGACATATTTGGACATGCACAATTTTTACATGGCGACACCAAATTTTGCATTTGGGATCTCATTTGGAAACTATAGAATTGAAATTCAAGTTGGTTGTAATCACAAGGCATGTATATCATGCATGTGTTTGTATTTAAACAAAAAAACATGGGTAGTTAGGAATAAAACACAAAATGCCAAAAGGAAAAAATAGGGATGTCATGCAAATCTTTCTTGGGATTTTCATGGTAAAATCAAAGAGAGAGAATAAATCAATAATAGTAATCAGAATTGGAAAATATTGAAATAGTATTGGAGGACCAAGTCATTGACAAGATCAAATCAATAGGGTGGTTTTTGTGATGATGATAAGCTTTAATACTATAAGTTTGATGAGATTTTGATCTCAAATTTCTCAATTGTGATGTAGTTTTTATTTTGATTAAATAAATAGAGTGTTGTATTTTTTTTTCTATGTTTTGTGTTATGTCTCAGTGTGTATGATGTGTGATTATTTTTAGGGAGTGAGTCAACCATTAATTTAGAACCCTATATATTCCACCTACACCAAGTGATATCAAAGTAGGTTTTTATGTTTGTTTAGACATATGTCATAAGACTTAAGATTGAGTCATAGGAAAGTTGTTAAAATAGAATTATAGTTGGGTTAAAAATGGCACAGAGAGGTGATCCCAGTAGCATAATTGAAACATCAATAACAACTAATGTTGGAGACCTAGTAGAAATTACGATAGGAAACCAAGTGAGATTGGATACCATAGAGACAACACAAATAAGAAGAGTGAATTTTTAAGATGTAAGTGATTATTAATAAGGACCTAAAAAATTATCTCAAAGACTTGGAAGAGCTTAATAACTTGAAGTGGAGGAGATGGAATATGAATTTGAAGTCATATTTCTAAAAGTAGTTGCAAGGCTTGGTAGCAAGCCAAAAATGGAAAAAACTTGTTACAATGGAAATTTGAATTATAAAGAGATTTTATAATGGATCATAAAGAAAAAAACATATATTGACTATGAGTCAATGAAGGATCCAAAGTGATTTAAGTTTGATGCCCAAAATTGAAGGGCATGCATCACTATGGTGGGATCACGTGCAGAGTGAAAGATAAAGAAAAGACAAGGATAAAATTAGGTCATGAGAACTAATGGTGATTAAATTTAAAGATGAATAATTTCATGTAAATTATCAAATTAGTTTGTTTAAGAATTTGTATATCCTTAAGTAAAAGAAGATGAGTGTAAAAGATTATATTGAAGAATTTTACAGGCTCATTATAATATATGGAGACATAGAAGATAATTAGAGAAGGTAGGCAAATATGTAAATGAGATGCATGTTTATTTTTAATATAATAGATATTTTTTTTCATATTTTGAAGAAGAAGATAACAAAACAACTAGTATTGGTGTTGTGTGATTTTAGAAAGGTATTTCGAGTAGATTGTGATGCAAGAAGGAAAACCATTGGCATAGTGCTAATTCAATATGGTAAGACAATTTCTTAATATAGTGAGAAGTTAAACAAGGAAAAGAGAAAATATTATGTTCATCATCATGAATTTTATGCAATAATACAAGCTCTTAAGAAGTAGAAACATTATTTTATTTCTGAAGGAATTTGTTTTGCACAAACATCCCCAAGATTTATAATTTATAAGTAGCCAAGGCAAATTTTAAAAAAAAAATCCATATGAAATGAGTACAATTTATCCAAATTTGTTCATTTAAGTTCAAACATAGAAGTGGACTATTGTATAGAGTTGTGGATGCCTTGTGTAGGCAAACTCTTAATGTGAATGAACTTAGATTTTAAGTTGGTGGTTTTGAGTCAATGAAAAATTGTATTATTTTGAGGATTTTTTAGATGCTTGGCCAACATGAAAAAATGCCACAAAAATGGATATAAAACTATGGCTAGAATACATAGTTCAAGACAAATTGTTGTTTAAGGGAAAAATATTATGCATACCTTAGGGCTCCATGAGAAAGAATTTATTGAAGGATATGCACAAGAGTTTAGCTAGGCACTTTAGGTATGAAAGAAATTTAACATAGTTGAGTGATCAATATCATTATCCAAAGATATTATGGATGTGAAGAGATGTAGGAAAAAATGTAGAATTTATAAAAATGCAAAGCGGAAAAGTTAGAACATGGATTTATATCACTCATTACATGTTTTAGACAGAACATAAGATGCATTAAGAATGGAATTCATTATTGGACTATTGATAACACAAAAAGGTAATTACTCTACCTTTTTTTGTTCTTGATGGATTTCAAAGATGACAAACTTTATAGTATTAAAAAAAACTAGTGATGCCACAAATATTGCTAACGTATTTTTCAATGAGGTTGTGAGATTCCATGCATTGCAATGAACTATTGTATTAGATGGGGAAACTAAATTGGTCAAGAATTTTTGGATAACATTTTTGTATAAATTGGGTGCAATACTATATTTTAGCTCAGCTTATCACCCTCAAATAATTGGGAAAATAAAGGGTTTAAATCATAGTTATAGTAATTTATTGATATGGTTAGTTGGAAAAAAACATAAAAATGGGATCTAATATTTTCACAAACAAAATTATATTATAAAAATTTAATTAATTGGAGTATGGTATGAGTGATTTAATTATATAAGGTAGCGCTCCTTGGAGCATGTATGTATTACAACTAAATTGAGTCAAAAAAGTGTTGAAGATGAATATTATGACCAAATGATGCATGATATACATTTGAGATCAAAATGAAATTAAAGAAGAGTAGTAGTAAATATAAATAACATGTTGATTAGAGAAGATGGGACTAAAAATTTTAAGTTGAAGAATTGAATTTTGCCCATTTACATGAAGAGAGATTTCCAAAAGGAAAGTATAATAAACTCGAATGGGAGAAATTTGATTTTTAAATATTTTTCTAAAAAATATTAATGAATACATATAAAATAGAGTTTTTGGATGGAGTAGATATGCCTCTAATTTTAAATATGTTAGGCTTATATCCAAATGTAGCAAAACATACAAAAGAGAAATAGTCAAGAGAGGATTAGTTGATTGGAAAAACAACTATTTCTACTAAAGTAGAAGAAATTAAAAAAAATGTCATTATGGATAGGAGAATTTTTAAGAAGAGAAGAGGTAATAAACACTATGATTACCTAATAAAGTGAGAAAATAGAACAATCATTGATGTAACCTAGATGAACACAGCTGAGATTTTTAACCATGGTGAATCGATTATAGAACTCACATGTTCATGAATAAGATCTCATGATAAAATTGATTACCCTAGGTGTTTGATGCAGAAGCATCCAAAGTATATGTGAAATCTTGCATCACCCAAAAATATTTTATTTCTTTTCAATTTTTCAATAACTAGCCTAAACCCAAATTTTGGTTTCACAAAGTCCACAATAATCAAATTTGAAGATTGAAATGTCCATAAGGATCAAAAAATTTCATGGGTTATAATTTCCTCATATGATCATTTTAAACTTCCCACTATCACACTTTACAATTCAAAGTCATCATAGCCACATCCTATTTTCCTAAGTCTCAATATCATCGAAGTCCCAAGGGTTTTAGTGGCCATAAATCTAATTTTCTAAGTTTAGAAGATCTATAAATTATATATTTTTTGTGGCTAAGTTATAGATTTGAAAGAATATTCAAAAAATCTATAATTTTAATAGGTGTACAAAAAAATTCATGGAATTTTTGGAATTCATGTATGGGATGATGATTCTAAAATGTTTTTGAAACTTGTGCTCAACTTCATGGAGACTCTGAGTCCATGTAAGGAGGGACATGTGTCATACTCATAAGTTAATTGAAAAAGGGATAATTGTCATGATTACAAGTGGCTCAAAAATAATATAAATTTCACATTTATAGATGATTGTAGAAGCCATGTTGTCATTTCACCCCCCATAAAAAAATTATTTAAACCCCCAAACAAATGTCTTTTATTTTTTTGAAAATCACCTGAACCCTAGTTTTCAAGGACCACATATTTCTTGAGAAACTCAACCATTTAGGAAATGGCTTAAATCCATGTGGGGTGGTGCTTTAGGAAAAATTCATGGGAGGGAGGAGAGAAGAATGTGTAGAGAACGAAGAAGAAGGTATATGGCCATGGGAGTAGGGAAAAAAATAGAGAGAAGGGAAAGAAGGATGTCTTTGTAATGAGGAGAAGAAAGGGGGAAGATGGATGCAAGGAAGGAGAGACAAGGTGATGGTGATATCAAGAAAATGTTTGTCAATGTCCAAGAAAATATTTTGAAAACTATGAATGATATGAGAAAATTGTGACTTCCATAATGATTGTCTAGGTTAGAATGCCAAATGGTTGGTGGATTCATTCCATGGGAGGGAAGAAATGGGAAGGTGTGGGAAGGATTGAGAAAAAATTATAAAAATAAGGTAGACATGGTGTAGGGACAAAAGGAGGGAGTTGGTTAACTAGTTTAAGAGGGAGACATGATGCTAGAAAGGTAGGCATGTGGTGAAAAGGAAGAGAGGGAGAGATTGGGTAGAGGGAAGGAGAAAAAAGGGAGATGATTGTGATATATGGTAAATCAATGAAAAACCAACAAGTTTGAATGAAGTTTGGAGGTATTTTTAGGGTTTGGGGAGACATTTCAATTGCACTAAAGAAGAGCTAGGATTACAGGTGGTGCCAAGGCATTGGGAAGGGATAGCTTATGCCGAGTGAGTATGAGCAGAACTCATCATGTGAAGCTTTTTAAAACTGCCATACATGAAAAAATCTTATATATACCATATTTACTATAGACCTCTATTTTCAGCTCTCATTAGAGGTGGCAAACCCTAGATGGTGTTGACATTTGAATATCTTATTTCAACATAATGAAAAAAATGTTAAATTAAAAAACAAACTTGCACCAACCTTGCCTTGAAATTCAAAATCTAATCTCAATATCCTCTAATAGACTTATCATTCCCTCTTCTTTGCATATATATAGAAATATTATCCCAACATTACCATTTACAATACACCAAATGTGACTACCCTTCCCTTCCACATAACCTACTGAAACATAGATCAAAATAATTCACTTATAGATAGACTATAATAACATTCAAAAACTCCCTTGATTTACTCAAAGGCCCCAATAACATGAAAATGTTTTAGTCAATCAAAAACATCTAATAATATTATTTGATATCATAATATAAATAACCTATAATTTATCTAGGTAAAATGCTCCTATAATTTTAACACATAAATAGATATATTTTAGTTGGTTGAGAGAAAAAAATATTAATAAGTAAATAATAAAAAGTAAAGTCAATACTTTATTATCTGAGACTAATAACAATAGTATATTCTACATATATAAATCCTCATTTATTCATATACATAATGTTTCTTCAGAGAATAGATCATTAATAATATTTATTCAAAATACATTGAAGAGTAATATATAACTACTACGATGTTTTGACAATTCTAGTTTAAATATTTGGTGTCTATCAAAGGATCCTACTAGGTTATTTACTAGCATAAATGAGAGGATGTTAACTTTGAGCCATGCATCTTCATATATAGTAGCAAATCCTGATTCCCAATCCCATCTCCATTTTTACATGCCTTTAGTATCACATGGTCGTAATGACACTCCCAAAACCATATCAAAATATCCCCTCATAAACTCTGCACATGCAGGTAAAAGGAATCCATGAGCACGATTGAGGGTAGAAGTGAGCCCACCATATTGTCCACTATAGGAAAAGGTATTGTTCTCAAGGCCAACTAAGCCTCCCTTGTATTCTCACAAATTTTTGACACTTCTCTAATCATTTTAAAACTATCTACCAATAAAATTCTATCACACAAATAAAAATTTATATAGTTAAATATGCACTGAAGAGGAATTGACGCATATGACATGAATATGGATGCTAAAGTCCACCCTTAGTGCACTCAGGGCTGACTTAGGCTAGCCCATACTAGGATTTATAGTAAGCCTTGTTGTTGCCTAGGCCAACCCTAAGCTTGGCACACTTTTATAAATACTAAAACTATTCCATATTAAAATTTGACTACTAACAAATTAATTACTGCCACATAATAGGTTTTTGGTTGAGTGGTTTGTAAATTTCAAAATGCATGTGTGTAGGAGCAGTTAAAATACTTAGAGTGTTGTATGGTTTTGATGTCTCAATATGTGCTCACCTGGGTTGCTTCATTCACATGTGTGTAGGGCTTCAGATAAGATATAGACATGTGCATAGGATGGGTAAAATGTGTGATCCTTTGTACAGTATTGTACTTAGCTAAGCATGCTCACCTCCCTTATTTTTACTCACCTTACTTGATATTTTGTTCATTACAATGACAAATTATTTGTTACCTAGCAAATTATCATCATCTACTTCTATCAAGTACATTGTATATCATTTATTATGTATCACCTAATTACAAATAATATAATACTCATGAAGGAGAACAAAGAGAGAGAAGGATGAGGGAAGTGTTCATGAACTCAAGGGAAGTCAAAGCAATGGCTCAACCTCACCACACTCTAAGATTGAAGAAGATTAGTATAAAAAAAGATGATTTATTTGAATAAGAAGAGGAACCCCTGTCTCCTTATGGAGCCATAATTTACAATAGTTTGATTGACTCATACATATTGGTTATTATAGGATTAAATAAATCAATTTATGTTATTTCCAAGAAAACATCTCTGCAATCCACACTCAGAAAACACAATCAATTTTCCAGCATCATGTTCAATATTCAAATATATATATTTTTTTTGGGCAAAGGATTTTTATGATAGCTTAGCAATTTTGAGTTTTAATGTCACTAATTTTTATATAGTTTTATGTGTTTTATTTATTATTTTTGGTGAAAATTAGATACTTATTTTTCAACTAATTTAGATTGACCTTAGGAACCCCCATCTCTTATTAATATGAATGGTCTACTGGGTATTTATTCAATTACTATGATTTCATATTTAGAAACACACTGAGTATCACTTAAATATAAATGGTTTACTCATATTCATTCCATCTATTATATTTCATATCTAAAATGACAATATCACTTAAATATGAATAGTCTACTTTCATTCCATCTATTATGATATCATAACTAGAATTAGATTGAGTATCATTTGTATATAAAAATTACTTATATACAATGAATAGTAAATAGACCATTCAATATATTTTTATGAATCATTACTTATAAAATATATGATATAACTTGAGTAAAAACTACACAATTGAATCCTAATCACATATAGTTATATAAATATAGGCATTTCTAACCATGTCTTAGACACTTCACATAATTTCAATCCACAATACTTGTGTAAACTATATTTTCAATTATTTTTGGATGTTTGTGGATGCAAGTTAAATCTAGAAATGGAAATCAAAAATGGGTGTCGAGGGATTTTAATATAGATGATCACGTGATAGTGGTAAATATTACTTCCAATTATAGAGAGAGTCATGATTTTGTTGAGAAATATATAGTGAACTTAGCTACTGCTCCATCACTTGACTCCTCCATTCCTTTGTGGCAAATCCATGTAATAAACTACAGATCAATAGACGTAGAAGCCAATGTAGTTTTTGAAATCCACCACTGCATAGGAGATTGTGTGTCTCTCATGTCCCTCTTCTTTGATTGCACCAAAAAACACTCTAACCCTGAATCCCTGCCCACCATACAAACAATTCAAAAGGAAAAAAAGACTCCAACATGGAGCTTGACTACCATAACACAAGAAATATGGACTCTAATATTTTCCCTATGGTGTACTACTTTGAATTTGTTCCATGATGTGGGAACTTACATGTGGATGAAAGATATCAAAATGTTTAGAGGACCCCAACATGTAGTGTCACATCCCAGGTGTCTTGCTCATATTGTGGTGGATATTGAAGACATTGCCATACTGAAGAAAGCTATTAATGGGGTACAAACATATTTGCATTAGTACTACCTCTTTCTAAAAATATATCTGGTATAATGCATAGACATTTGATGTAATGTTTATCTAATTGAATATGTAAATAGTGAATGAATTTGTCACTAAAATTCTTTTGGTAGGATTATTGAGGTATTTCAATAAATTTTATTGTATCGATTGATTCATTATGCTTTGGACATATTCAAAGGATATCAAAATATCCCATTCATGTGTCCATTGTGTGCATAATATATATATATATATATATATATATATATATATATATATATATATATATATATATATATATATATATATATATATAAAGTTTAGTATATTAATCATTATATAGAGTTGGCTATATTTTTACCTTAATTGTTGAGGATAAACATCAAAATTAATGTGTAGTAATTTTTTTTTTTGCTTAGTATAATGATTGGCGTTAGGGTATACATTAGGCCAACCTTGTTGGGCATAGTTTTCTTAGTGCAAGGAGGTAGGGGTACTATATCCATTCAATGAAAACCTTCTTGGGCTTACAGAATTAGTGTAATGAATGAGGGGGGATCCATTCATCCTACTTTTTTGAGCTTAGTTGTCAGATTGAGGGGTAGTGTATCTCTTCCACAAACCTTCTTAACTTAGTGGCAGGATTGAGGTGTACAGTATCTCTTCTACCAGCTTTCTTGGGATTAGAGGATAAGTGTAATGATTGAGGGGGTATCCATTCTTCTAATATTTTTGGGCTTAGTTTTAGGATTAAGGGGTAGTATATCTATTAAACCAACCTTCTTTGATGTATAGGCTTAGTGCAAGTACTAAGGGTTAATGCATCTATTCAACCAGCCTTCATTAGTGTTCCTTGATTTAGTGGTTAGGGATTAGAAATTTTACTTCTATCATTGGATATGGTCTTTAAAAAATTAAGATATTTTACATTAAAAAATCTAAAAAATGTTCAAATTTACCCTGTGGTGCAGTCTTGTCCTTTTAATTTTATATTTATTTTAGGGATTTCTACTTTAGTAGATGGCATAATAGTTGTGATGATACCATTAATAATTTATATCAATTAAACAACAATAGCTTTGATGGCAGTTGTATCTTTTTAAAAATTCATCTAGAGAATACTAGACTATAACCCTTGCAATGGGATGTATCTTCTTAATATTTAATCTTTATGTTCATTCTATTAAAATAGTCAGTTATTGGTAGTGAATGAATATTGTATTCCTGCTTCTATTGTATGATTATTAAAAACCCCAACTTCAATGTAATTTTGACCATAGTTAGACTCACATTTAAAGCAGTAGTAAAAGACACTATAAAACCACTCTGGTTAGACACACATTAGCAAGAAGACATGATGAATAATGTGAAAAGAGTTAGACGTTGTTCTCATTTACTATTATCTTAATAGACATTGGTTGTCAAGGAGCTTAACATTTGCATTTTATTGTGAACTTGCCAGCCAGAGATGGAGCAAGTTAGAGAAACCCAAGAATTTGAGCATTTCTTCTAGTGAATATCATATCATCCCCAGGCCTTCATGTAACATTATCCACACACCTCTACTATGTACTCTGACTATATTGGTTCAAAAAAAAAATACAAAAATTGTCCATTGGGTTATTTTTTTTCTAGAAAATGGCTGAGATGATGAAGAATGGTGGGGATGCTAGGTGGGAGAATGCATTTGGCATGTGGATTCTCCCCATTGCATTAAATCAGTAGAACCAATTTCTAGAATATTTTCAAGTGGAAATGGCTTACTCCAACCAAAATATGGTGTCTTTGGAAGAGCAATTTACCTATTCCCTAGTAGACTTGTTGTTACGCTCACCAGGATGGTGGTCACCTATTGAGCTCACATTGAAAATGTTGTCGAACAACAGACTTGTATTTTCAAACATATTAGGCCCAGTGGAACAGGTTCAATTCCTCGGCAATCCTGCCTCACACATAGTTACAATAGTGTCAGGTTTGCCATAGGTTGGTCACTAAACATCAAACTACATCAGTGGTTTGTGTTTGTGTTTTATTCTAATTGGATGGTATTACGGCAAGGACTTGTATTTCATTTTCAGAGCTATGTAGGAGAAACCAAGCTCATTACAATGGTGATAGAAGATGGGTTTTCAGATGTTGATTAACTGTGCATGGATTATGCTCATGCTCTTTCTCAGATGAAACAAAAGGCTCTTCTTCTTATTATTAACAATGGTGGAAAGGATGCAACGTAGTGTTTATTGGTAAAGATTCAGCTGTATTAATTCAGATAAAACACATACCATTTTAGATAATTTGGGTTGGGTACGCACTGAATATTATTATTGAAAAGAGAGTAATTTTATTGTAGCATTCACTTGAATACTCTCTATATTTTGAAAACCCTATGTGACGTTGGTAGTTAGGAATTGATTTAAGTATCCAAGAAATAGCCTCTTACCCATTCTCACATGCATATTACTCAATATCAAAATTTTGATTCCATTAATACTTGAGTTGCCACCTCTAATTGACAAGCCCTCTATACATGTGAATATTACAAGCCATGCCACTTGTAATTCACAATTAATGCATTTTTCAAAAAAATTGAATGAATGATGAATAGTATGAATCTTTTAATATATATATATATATTGAAATAAATTGTTATAAAATAATGACACTATTAATAGGCAGTTGGAAAAAAAATACAAGAGTTGTTATATAGTATTTCAACAGCTGAACAAAGAGCTGAAAACATTACATAATCAAAACCCACAAATCTACCCAAACAACATTACATTGACAAACCCTCTGTGGATGTGAATAGTATAGGCCATGCCACCTCTAATTCACAATTAATGCATTTTCCAAAAATATTGAAAGAATGATGAGCAACTTTGTGTAAGTGTAAAAGACAAGTGTAAATGTGTAATTAGTAGCATGAATAATCTATTGAATCATACAACGTCCTTTTTTTTATTTGGTGTTAAAAAAAATTAGAGGGTTTGAAAATGTATGAGTTATGAGATTTGAAACCTCTCGACTGGGTCAGCACATTTATTTCACACCTTCGTTTAATTAAGAAACAGCGATGCAATTTATATAGACATTAAATACTCTGATGAAATTTATTCAACTATCTCTTCATCAATGGAAATTATGTTCAAAACCTTCATGTTGCTGTTGTAGCAACATAGTGATTAATTTTGAAATGTTGGTTATAATTTTATGTTAAAAGGGTATTTATTCAACTACCTCTTCATCAATTGAATGTTGTAAAAAATAATTTCTTTCGATTGATAAAAGTAAATTTACTACATGTATTATTAAAAATATGAATTATAGAAACTTAAATTCCAATTTATTAGAGAATGATTCAAACACACAAAAATAAAATATATATTTATTTAATTTATATAATTATTTAGAAATTTCTATTCAAATATTTCATTTCAAAACTACAATTATTATGTTAAATCATTCTCATAAACCATGATACATAATTTATTTACTTACTAGCACTTGTCCTGAAGGTCATTTATTTGATTTTTTTATAAATCAAATTAAACAAAAATGTTTAGTAAAATTTTAGAAATACAACTTTCAATATTTATTCAATAATATTATTAATCACCCAAAACTATACAACAATCATAATTCATAACATCTTACTTTATACAAATCAAATGTACTATTATTTTCCAAGGATGAGTTAAAACAAAATAGTTAAATCAAAAAACAATGTCCATCACACAGCTACCTTGTTATATATTATAATAATGTACAACTGAGTTTAACAAAGAGCCATAGCTTCACACATTGGATTGGATTAACATGAAACATACACCATTGTAAAAAGATAAACCATTTAAAATACTTAATAGATTTTAGGTTGAGTGACCCTAATCAAGATTTATATATGGTAGCTTACACTCAATTCACTAAGAAACCCATAATCTCATTATAAACAGATTTGAGTTGAATAAAATCTAATTATGCAATGTTACAATATCAACTTGAATAGTCAAAACTTCTATATTCAACTTTCTTATTTTACAGTAATTCATTTGTATGCCAAGACACAATCCATGCACCTACTGAGTCCATCCATTAGTTGGTATCCCTATGCTCTCCAACCATAAGTTAAAGATGAAAGTGAGAATGCAATAGCCAACATAGAGCATACAACTAAAACCAACAATGTGATAAAGAATGGCCACAAGTATAAGAAGGGGTATAGTCAAAACCAGGGTTTTTCCATACACACTAAACATAATAAAGTAATTTCAATGAAAAATTATTTCAAGTTTTCAAACTTCAACTATTCTTACAAATAGAGAAGTCATAAAACTTTTAAGGGTATCATGACCTTTAACATCCTTTCATTTTGTATTCAGATGATAATGACATCAATTTGAATCATGTTCTTAACTCAATGTTCTTGTTGGTTTTTCACTTATAAAATAATTCAAAATCCACAATGAATAAATCAAATAACACATAAATCGCATAAGACTATCCCACCATCAAAAGATGGAAAATAGACAATTCAATCCATAAAAAAATGAAAAGGGGTTTCACTATGCGATGACCGTGTAGCATCATACTTTTATTTTTACCTATATATACCACCTTTGCCACTGCACAACAAACTTATAAGACTAACTTATCTCATTTCTACCACATCTTCACCTAATCCAATAAGTGAGACGTTAATAATACATGTTCATAGTCTAGTAATAAAACATATATAAATATAAATGTTGTATTAGTGATTATAAATAGTGTTAAATAATATTTAAATATTTTTAAAGTCTCCAAAATGTCAAAAATAAATTAAAATAGCTTCAAATTAAACATCTAGATATTTTTCCATATCCTTTTTCTAAGTAAACATCTTCAAAAAAATCAACTTTAACTTCACTTATGAAATGTTGGTCACTAAAAGTATGAACTATAGAAGCTTCAATTTCAATTTGTTGGTGAATAATTTAAATACATAAAAATAAAAAATATATATTTATTTAACTTATATCATTGGATTCAAACTTCTTTTCAAAAATTTCCTTTCAAGAGTATCATTGTTGTGATGTTTTTGTTTTCTTTTATTCTTCTATTTCACACTATTGTACTACTGAATCTATTAGTCTAGAGGAAGAGGATTTCATAATTTTATATACTTATATAAATTATAAATAACATTCTAATTTAATTAATTTTGATAATGAGGTGCACAAAGGTAAAGAAACAATAACAAATCCAATGTGTTCAAAGAAAGTCCAGATTGATCATCATTCTTTATCATGTTTAACTTTGAGAAACTCTTTTCACATATTGTTGTGCTCTCTAAAATAAAAATAATAGCTTTCCATATTCACATTAAACATGAACTTATTTCAAACCATTTACATTCACCCCCACAAAGATCTCATACTTCAAGCATATGTTTTTTCAAGTAGGATTTATAAATAGTACAAACAAATTCATTCATCTTACCTAAACATTTGATACTATCTATAATATGTGAATTTCCAACATTATTATTTTTATATAAATATGTTAACTATATTTTTGGTTTATGGTATCCATAATACATCTCACCATAATAATTACAAGCATTAAAAACTTAATATCATTAAATATAAGTAAATCTATGAACTTTACATCTAGAGAGGCAATATTTTTCACTACAAAACTTTTTCTCAATATAATGCAATCTAGTGTCCCTGATCTTTGTGAGTTAGGCATGCTCTCAAATATCAATATATGTATATGTATTGTACCTATCCATGTAAAAAGTCAATATTTCCTCCTTGTGGTCTATGTAGAAAATATGAAATATGTATTGTACCTGCCCCAAATATGTCTCTTTAAAATCTCTTATGAAGAATGTTAATAATCTTAGCTAAAAATTTGATAGTATCTACAATAAGTAAGTTCTCAACATTTATTTTTTCATATAAACATGTTAACCGTGTTTTTTCTTGATGGTCTCTATCATCCATCTCAACATAATAATAACAAGGACTGAAAACTTAATAATATTAAATATAGAAAAATCTATGATCTTTGCATCTAGAGAGTCAATATTTTTCACTATAAAACATTTTATTAATATAATGCAATCATCTAGGGTCCCTGAACTTTGTGAGTTAGGCATGGCCTCAAATATAAATGGATTTATATGTATTTTACCTACTCTATATGCAAAGTCAAGTGTTCTTCTTTGTGCTCTATGTAAAAAAGATGAAATATGTATTTTACCTATGTCAAATATGCCTCTTTAAAATCTCCTATGAAGCATATCAATAGTAATATATAAGGTAATATAAATGGAATTAATGTCAACATTCATATTAAAAAAAATTATTTAACTTATTTATCTCAATAAGCACATCTGCAAGTAAATGGATACAAAATTATACTTAAAAAATTCTAACCAAATCATATATTTTTTTCTCCTCTAACTCCCGTTGTTTCAACAAAATAGTTATGAGTTTGAAAAGCCTTTTTATGACCTTTCCTTTAGAGATCCAACTAATATGATGATTTTGCAACACCTCTAATCAAGTGATTTAAAATTACTCCATTAGATATCTTAATGCTCCATGTGTTTTAGTATATTTTCTAATCCATGAATAAATTTTGTTTACAAATTTATGAATTAATTGTTGCTATAAAAAATTATATGAAACATAATTTGATGTTAATTCTTCTCGATGAGCTATGCAATTAATATCTAATAAATAAAGAGTATGTTAATGAAGCTTAGTAGATAAACCTTCATGGATATGGTATTTGTATATACAGAGTGTTCATATATTAGTGGCATGTGTGGAGTGTCTTTATAAATGTTCAATTCACAAATTAGCTTATAGCATTCTAAAATTTTATCATGTATGGAAAAAAAAATACATATTTATATCATAGATATGATTCTCTCCTTCTTAGCATCTATCATCATTTTTACATTTTTGGTAATTAAAATTCTATTTCATTTATTTTCTCCCTTCAAAAGTTGTAAAACAACTTTATGACATTTTGATTCTGCATGAATTCTTAGACCACTAACTTCAAGGGTGGCACTACCATATATTTCAAATGACGTTTTTTTTTTTATGTTTTACACACCAAGAATATTTTATCCTTTCAACACTATTAAAATCTTTTACAACATAGGTCCATGAAAATCTTATTTTCTATTTAGACTTGAATGTCTTTTTTGTTTCTTTGATGTTGGTTTTTCTTCCCAAATCTATTCTCCATCTGATTCATAATTTTTTTCATGTAGATGAACATTAAATTGTTCATTTATGGAATTAAATCATTGATTAAAATCTTGAGTGATATTAAATGTATCAACGAGTGATAGTTATATTTTATTCTTCTTAAAACGAGCAATAGAAATTAATTTCTCACAATTTATACCTACTCAATGAAAATATTAAAATAAATAAGTACCATATACCATAGTAAAATATTATTTATTTAACTAAAATAATATTATCATAAATATAAGTAATTGTGTGTGTGTGTGTGTGTGTGTGTGTGTGTGTGTGTGTGTGTGTGTGTGTGTGTGTGTGTGTGTGTGTGTGTGCGCGTGCGCGCGCGCGCGTAATTAATTATAATAGTATTATATATTTATAATAATAAATAATAGTAATAAAATTTAATATTAAAATAAAATATTAAATAAAAGGATATTAACTTATTTATTTTTATTTTTAAAAATAT
>JARHVA010007279.1:272500-300000 GCA_037957365.1 Torreya grandis | reverse complement strand
CTTTTTGGGACACATGATAAAAAATAATTTTCAATTTGCATATCTCTAACCTTGTGGCCAATCAATGATCACCATGTGCCTTCTTATGATCTCAACTTTTATTAGAAAATTTTCCACATAAGTTTTAATATGTTTTAGTCAATAATGATTGTGACCACTTTATTTGTTCATAGTTAAAGGAATAGATAAAAGTGAGGATTTAAACAAAGAAAATAGAATGATAGGGTTACATAACACATAGTGAAATTCACATTGAAATATGATCATCTGAGATCTACAAATGGCATTACCTCATGATTTATAGGTGGTCGTTACATAGTGTCATATGATCATTGAATTTAATATAAGGTGCACATGCATAAAGAATATAAAGTATATTGAATTTAACAATGAGTCTATGGAGTTGTCAACAAATCACTTAGAACCTTGTGACTTCACATGCTTTAATTAGTTAGATTTTACCACATGGTATGGTACACTTGGACATGATGAAATAAATGGCATACGTATCTATGATGTCACCCCATGATGTGACCCTATCAAGAGGATCCCACATTTCTCAATATGATTATTCACGTATTATTTGTAATTGTGATCACTTTATTCATAGAAATAAAATCAGACCCATGGTTTTAAATAGTAGAATGCATATAGTAATGGTTCTATATGAAACAACTATCAAATGAAATCGAACCCCATGCCATGTGACCCCACAACCTATAGGTAATTGCCAAATGTCCATTTAATTTTCAAAATCTTCATTAAAATTTTAATGTGTATTTTATTTACAATGTGACCACAGATATTATTTATCAAAAATTATGTGAGAATTGTGTATTAATTTATTTTACATAGGTCCATGATGTTATCCAGTCCATAAAAAACAAAAAGATAATCTCTTGACCCTAATATAATCATAACATGCCATGTGTCACTATGACTAAAATTAAATCCATGAAGACAAGGTGATAAAAAGAGGACATGTGTCTTAAATACATTGGTCAAAGTAAAGTGAATATGTGATAAATTTTTGGGCCATCATTTGATCATTTCCTATGGTTACAATAAGAAAAAACACAAATAAAAAAAGGCCACAATAAGACAAAACACAAATAAAAAAGGGTAAACCAAACAAAATAGGACCAAGTCCATGAATGTGTGAGCAAGTAATGAAATTCACATGTGGATGTAACAAGAGGAACTCCACATTGAAATAAGATCATGTGGGCTTTCTGAATGACATCACCCCATCACTATTAGGTTATCACTACATTGTGGCATGTGATCACTGAATTTCACTAAAGGTGAACACACATGAATATTATAAAGTCAAATGAATTTAATAAATGTCTATAAACTTATTATTAAATCAAGATAACATCATCACTAACATGATTGAACCAATTAAATCTTATCATGTGGTGTGGTATGATTGGCCACAATGAATCAAAGGAAATAGAAAGCTATGATGTGACCCTATAAAGTGACATATAAAAGGAGGCCATATGTCTCAATATAATTTCCCAAGTTTTGTTTGTAAGTTTGACCTCTTTTTTCACATTAACAAATGTAGCCCCATCAATTTTTAGATAATAATACATATAATAATGGGTCTACACGAAGCCATTATCTAATGAAATCAAAACATGTGCCCTTGACCCTATACCCTATAGGCAATTGCCATGTGTCCATCTAAATTTTGTAAGTGTTGTTATAGTTTTATGTGAATTTTATTTAAACTGTGAATACACATTATTTATTAAAATTTGTGTGATTACTATATATTTACTTATTTTACAAAGATCCATGTAGTTATTGTGATCATAATAATAAAATAGAATCCTGTGAGCTTGATCTAGTCATACCCTACTATAGAGTAGGATTATGAGATAAGGTTATATCATGCATTAGTAAATAAATCTCTAAAATAATCATAAAGACCAAATTTATCAAGATTAGTCCCTTAAGGGGTGTTGCTAGTGACTTCAAAGAGCTAATTAATACAAGAATAAAATCAAACCTTCCAAGTTCCTATTCTCCTTCACAAGTGGTCAAGAAGTATGTTTTCCTTGGATTTGGTGCTACAAGTCTTTTTTAATGAAGAGTAACATTGGCCTCCATCACCTCCTAGTGCACCAATGGCTTAATCTTATAAGATTTTCCAATTTGTAAAAATAGGTGAAATTTGTCTATAATTTTTTTTGCATAGTAAGTTTATATAACTGAAGCTTTTTGAAGATAATTCTGAATAATAAATTTACAAAAAAAGAGCTTAAAAATGATGTCTTTGGATCACTTATTTATAACTTTTTAAAAAAAAATTAAGATCAACCATTACCATCCATCTTAAGATCAAGATGTGTGGCCATGAACCAATTCAAATTTTTGAGGGATAAGCCATAAATGTTCCCATTAGCATTCAGAAGAATGGGGCATTGATGAGGCATGGAAGGGATTAATTATGATATTTATCCCATTTATGACTTATGGATTCCAATATATTGATGATGTCATGGGATGATGCAAAACTGAATATTGAATTTCTATTAATTAGATATTCAATAACTTTCATGGAATTTTTACTAAAGGTATTTATTTGGTTTAATTTGCTTAAGTGACATTAATCAATTTTCTAGAATTCTTTGGAAATATATTTCATTCTTAATCAAGATCATAAAAAATGTCATTTTACTAAGTCATTATTTTACTAGACTATAATTTGAAGAACATGTTAGTTGCATATGGAATAATACCCTAGGTAAGGTATTATGGACATCAAATAACAGATGCATGGAACATGTGCTTCCAAATTACAATAATTTAGTGGTGTAAGATGTCATCTTATTTGGTCATAATTTGACTTGAAATGATTTAAAAAATGATAATATTCACATTAAATGTATTTCCCCATTCAAGGATATATTAGCACAGATTGGCACTTGTACATGGCAGTTTGACCAATTTAGAGTGTTTTAGCGATTTTGGTCCACATCGTGCATTGTCATAAAATATCATTTGGATTGACAATTTTATCAAAATAGTGATAAGAATTAGATATTTAGATTTTTCCTTTGTATGAGAAGGTGTATGGTTAAAGCAATGTCTTTTCAAAGAATGGAAAGGGGACTATAATTATAATAAAAAAAATTATTCTCATTTTCCGTTAAATTCTACATGAGTTAAGGTAAAATAGAGTTAAGAAAATGACTCAAACATCATTTGGGTGGCCCACGATTCTCCATCGAGGGGAAGATGACAAATTATAAATTTTTGATGGATTAGACCTTGATTGAAAGAAATAGTAATCACATTAATTTTAGTAAAAGAGGATGGGAAAAAAAGAAATTAGAAGAAAGTAGGAGGAAACATAGATAAAAGAGGCTAGAATAATAGCTTAGGAGAGTTAAAATGGTTCAACAATAGGCCCAAGGGGTGAAAATTTTGAAAATTTTACTACATTTTCACCCCTAGTTATATAAAATCATAGCTATGATATTTATGAATTAGAGTACTTATAAGGATGGATAATATCCCATACCACCATTAGCTTAGAGAGTGAATTAGAGAGTATCAAAGGCCACTAGGGATTATACCATCAATAGGTACTTATTTTGGTATTTAATTTTTTCATTTATGACATTTATAAGGCATGGGAATTAGGATGTTTTATGGTCTTGTTGGTTGCCCTATTTTGCAATCTATGAGTTTGCCTATGAAAATGGTGGAATCACCATGAGATCAAGAAATTTGCTAACCTTTCTATGGGATCTTGGATTGAAATTGATAATTTTATACTACCTTGATATATTCATAATTTTGGGAAAAAATCGCCAACCACACTGTGAATTAGAAAATAACAATGAGATTGACCTACACTTTTTTGATAAAATCACCAAGAAAACTGTGAATTAGCAAATAACAATGAGATAAATGTCCAATAAGTGTCTAAAACTCGTATAGGTCAATAACTTTAGGAATAGTGGACTACTAAAGGAAGTCATTCAATGTATTTCTATGGACTTATGACGTACACAAAATATCTAAGATAGAAATTTATGTAGGGGTTTTACTTGGTCCTAAATGCTATATGGTTTCTCAACAAAAGAATGAGAGAGTATGGATTTCACCAGTATAGTGTTTAGTTTGGGATTAAAAGGCACAATGTTCAAGCTTGGTCCAAAATTAGAAGAAGGAAAAGGGCCTTGAAGAGTGACTCATGAGAATTTAGTTATGAATAAACAATATAGAGTTGGCAAGAAGTTGTTATAATTAGAAGAAGAATGCAAAGGGAATTGGATTATAACATGCGAGCATCTCATTATGATTTTGTAATTTTGATTTAGCACAAAGTCATTATAAGTAGAGGAAGAAGATATAGGTCTATAAATAGTAACCTACAAAAATTGAGGGACAATGAAACTTATTAAACCTATTATAGCATTACTCGAGGAAGAAGATGATAGCCATAAAATAGAGGGTCCATTGATTTTAGAAGCATTGGAAAGTTCACAATATTTAATAGTGATGGTGGAAACATGATTTGCATAGACATGTCCCATGGTGTTACTATAATCATAAGACATATTTTTGTAACCCAAGTTATTAATTTGGGCATTATGATCCTAATTATGATTATGTTAATTAGGTTTTTGACATTGATTTTGTTGATGTAGGCCTTACCCTTAGGCCTGATTGTTCATTTAATGCACTTGACTGTGTTTTAGAAATGAGTTTTTATAGATTCCCATGTCCTAATTTGTGTTTTGTGTTGTTCACTTTAGTTTCACCACTTTCAATCAAGTCTTCAATAATATGTCTTAGTTACACACATTAGTATATGGCATGGATGATAACATGATGGAAATTATAAAACTCATCATTTTGATACCAATTGGGTTTGGGTTGATCTTATGGTAATAGTTTCAGTATAAGCCACACAATCAAATTGGATGCTACAAGATTTTAGAACACACTTATAAGATAAATTTAGGCGAGTAATGAGTATCCATTTTTTGACCTATTATGGGTCCCCTTCCTTGGGGATGATCTTGATAACACCTATGTTAATTTTTGCACCCAAAAAGCAAACATAAATAGCTTCATTGTAGACCTCAAGACATTCATTGGCCATCCAATCCATATTTTCTTGGAAAAACTAAGAATGGAATCCATCAATACCAAGATATTTATATTTTTTAAGTGAACCAATGGTCACTTTTATTTCATCCAACATAATATCTTTATCCCAGAAGTTGGATTGCACTCATGAAACCTTCTTTCAGATATAGTGATCACAAGGAACCCTTATTTGCTGAGTATGAGAATTGGATTCACTACATAAAAAAGATTGGAATAAAAGTCAAAGAATGCTATATTAATTATATTAGGGTCTTGAAATAAATTAACCTAGAATTCAAAACTAGAAATTTTTCTCTTTTGGTACTTAGTTTTTATAAAATAGAATAAATTTCTGACCCCCTATCACCTATTTTGAGCCAAGTTATATGGGAGCTTAATTATATTTGTATATCTCTTCATGATATTATTCTTATTGAATAATTATGTGAATATAGTCTTCATGCCCTTTATCCACTTGATGAATGTCATCTTTTCACCTTACAACATAGCCATTAATACAAGGCTCACATTGTTAGACAACATAACAAATGTGTTAAATTCCACACATTTTATTTTGGTGATCTTGTCCTTAAACTAGACTACACCCATGATAAATAAGGTAAATATGTTCAAAAATGATGTGGCCCATATTTAGTCAAAGATATTCTTGGTCTAAGTACCTACCATCTTCCAACTAATAAAGGCCATGTTTTTAAAGAGCCCACCAATGTATAATTCCTCAAAAAGTACTTTAACTAAACATTTCATTCTTTTTCTACTTTTTTCTACATATATCTAACACTTTTTGTAGGTTTATTACATAGGTTTCTCCCTCTACATCAATTTCCTTCATAAAGCTTTAGTCCCCCCTTTTGGTCTTTTGGTTTCTTGGTGTACCATATTCTTTTTTATCTTTTTGCATTTTCTATTTTGAGCCAAGTTAGATATACAAAGATAATGAAGAAATATCATCCATATATACTTGATCATTTAGGTGAGAGACATTAAAATTATAGATCCTTCTTAAATAAGCAAAATATTTACCAGCATCATTACTTAGGGAGACACCAATCTCAATGAGATGGTGGTGAGAAATGGTGAAGGGAAAAACATTGACCACATTTTTAGAACTTATTAGAGTCAACATCAAAGGAGGCATCATACATGTAAAATATGTCAAGTCTATAATAGAGTCTTCTCTCATTGATTTGATTGTTACACTAGGTATACCAGATATTATTGTTTTATTTTTACCTTTATGTAGAGAATCAAGGAGTGTATGCATTCTCTTAAATTTTGACCTAAAAAAAGCTCATTGCCTTTCCAAGACTGAGGATCCCCTCCATTTTTATCTTATTTTTCCTCAACAATGTTGAAATATCCTCTAAAGACCCAAGGGACATTTTTTAGGTTGGTTACAAGCCACTTCCAAAGCTTGTATCTCTCTCTATAATCATTAGGAACATATATGTTACAAACACCAAAATAGTGATTATGTTTTTATAATAAAACCCAATAAAATATTATAGAGGGATAAGAACCATGATCAATAATGAACTCTCACCAATTAGATTTAATTCATATAGAGGCCCCTCCTTTACCTCTTTCATGATTGGTATAAATCTGAACAACATTTGGCCAAATAAAATTAAGTATCAAGGATAACTAGGAGACTATAGATTTAACTTCTTAAAGCAAAAATAATTAAAAATTATCATTTGAGTGTCTAAATTGACTCACAATAGGTTTGATATCATTTGATTCCAAGCCCCTAACATTATAACTTATGATCTTGCATAAAAAAAGAGACGAGGGGAGGGGTAGAAGGGAGATGGTCACTTATCCTAACTCTTAGTGATTGCCCCCATTGTTATAAAGTATTATAAAGAAATAAAAAACCTTATTTTCTTTTGAAGTTTTTTATAGATGAATTAGGAATACCAAGGGGGATATATCTAGACTTCTTACTATCAATCATGGGGGACTATCCAAAAGGGATAGAGGTAATGCCAGTCTTGAGTGTCTTGCCACCTCCTTTACGATTCTAATTTTTAGTCACATTAGGTTTCATGAGGGAAAAAGGTGAAATGACCTTAGGATCAAGACTAGAAATTGAATTACTTATCTTATTCATCACTAATGAAACTAACATAGGAGATAATTCATCACCTTTTTCTATCTGGCTAGTTAACAATAGGTTGCTAGAGGCATAATTGTTAACATTAGGAGGCTCACCTAAAATGAATACATAAGATGTGAGCTATAAGAATCCATTAGAATCTTCTAGTCAGGAAAGCCTCCTCTAAATCATCAGGCAAAAAAATATGCAATTTATAAATGCAGGTAACCATGTCAATAGATGGTGCAGGGGAGTTATGGAGCTGGCAAGATTACTTAGGAATATCCTTGCCTCTCTCTTAAATAATTAATGCAGAAAATTTTCCCTAAATACTCTTTAGTGGATCCATAACCTTTGATGGGTTCACTGCTAAAGATGAGGTTTTCAATGGATTTTAGATCATCTGTTAGAAGAGGACACATCACACATTCATCCTTTGGTGTCTTCTAGACTTTTTGTTTATTATGTTAATCCTCCTTGTTAACCAAAAATGGAAAGTAATTTTTTATATCTCCATCCCTTTTATGAAAAAATAAGCGTTTAAACCTCCCATCCCTTTGACGACACAAATATGAGGGGTTACCAACGAAAAATCCCTAGCCTTCCTTCAATCATAGTGTTGCAATATCCAATCTAAGATGCATATTATTACTACTAGATGGAAAAGGGCATGGATTATCCCTTTTTTATTCTAATTATAGATGGTATAAAATATCCTATTCACCCTATTGATGGACTTATCATGAATATTGATATTGATGATACAATTATTAACGATCAACAAGATGCCATGTGACATGAAAAGTTTACTAAATATATTAACACAAATCCATATCAGATTGAAAAAAAGTTAAATATAACAAGATATGAGCAAAAAACATTGTCTTAAGATTCTACATCAGGGATTCAAACCACTACTACTGATATTATTCATGTGCCTACACCTTCAATAATATGTGTGACACTTACCTAAAGTTTTGGGGAAACACAAGGCATCTAATAGATTTTGATTTCTATTCATACATAGGAAACCTTTACCCCTTCTATGATGGTTATGCATGTTCCATTTCTAACATCACTTAATGCACATTACCATGAGTAGACTATTAAAAATCTACATGCCAATGTGTTACAACTAGATCAAGGTGCATTGAGAGCTAGTCATGCCATGGATTAACATGCTTTGCCCCATAACCTATTATCCCTTGAGATAAAATTATAATATTTACTAACATGATTCATAGATCCCATTACACAAAGGTAAAGGTCATTTTGGGAAACATCTTAGATCATTTCATACAACATTCTTGGACTATGCATATAAAGACAAACTATTGACTATGTTATTTCTAATAAGTCTTAAGAACTATGCAATGAGATAGTTCTATGATCTATCTATTCAATCAATAAGATTATTTATCAACCTAACCAACCAATTTATATCACACTTTACCATAAACATCAATGAGATGTTATCCTCTGTAAAAATGTTAAGTTAATTCAAGTGTCTAATGAACCAATTAGTGTCTATGTACTTCGATACAAAACCATGCTAGCCAAGATGACCAATGTTATGGTTGAAAATGTATTACATGATATATTCAAACAAAGTTTACTATCACTATTATATGACTTCATTATAAATAATAGATTCAAATCATTTGATGACCTATGTCATACATTGAGTGATAAATAAGTCAAGTTAATTTTTGTGAACAAACATAAGTATACATTAATGCCTATGAATAATTAAACAACAAAGCTTCAAATCAAACCAAATTATAAGTTCAAATCAAATTATAACAATGTAGATACCCATATTTGGTAAAAACACAATTTCATATCCATTTTCATATATACAAATCTTTACATAAATGTAGGTCCATAGTTGTGTGGTCTCATGTGGACCTCTTCGGTTCCATATTATTTCACTTACATTATCTACCCCTGTAGGACTATATATTGTATATTTTCTTTTTTCTAGTATATCCAAGATATCCCCACATGTGTTTTCTATTATCCATACGTTTTTATCCTTCAGAATCTTGCATATGTGTTGCACACTTGTGTAGACGTAAATATCCAATTACAATGCAAGTGTCCATACTTATCCTTTTATTATTTTACGTTCAACATAAATGTCCAAATATGATTTGAGTGTCTAGACTTATCATTTTAGTATTTTATGTATCTTTCACTTGGTGACTATTTATTTAGTCCCCTTTGTTCATTATATTATCAACCTTTTCATATGCGACTAGGTCCTAATTCAAAATCAATAGATCCGTATATAAACAAAGGTTATGGTCCAATTATAGGACCTAGAATTTTAGATCAAGTAAGATTCTAAGTACAAAATACTTAATATTCTAAACTATCAAATTGCACTATATAATAATATAGTTTTTAATATCTGAAGCATTAATATTATCACCACACTCTTGCATTGTTAGTACCAAGGGTTATTGTAGGAAAAATATCATATTATAACATAATTATAATTGTAAACACATGCACAGGAGGGAGAAATACATGAAATTATGATGCCCTATTTGAAGAATTGGTTATGCAAAAAACACTTAACAACAACTAGAGTTGTTAGGGACATCCCATTCTTCTATCTTGGGATTTATGACACTCGATGAATAGATGCTCATTTTATGACATGAGTTAGATATCTCTATCGATGTTGATACAGGTAATATTTATGATAAAATATATTTTTTATTCGATAATAAATCCAACATAATTTAGGTGTGATGATAACCCTCATATTTGGTTATTTTTTTCCCCTTGGTCTTGTTATAAAACATTTGCTATTTGAGGAAAACTAATGGTGTTTTATTCACATAGTTCCATAGTCAATACTAGCCAACTTACATGTGTAAGGCCTCTTGTAATAAATTCTTTGAATTATTATGTTTATCTGATATCTTAGAGTAATCCATAAATCCTTGGCCCCATCGTAATTATACAATTTTCAAATGATAGAAGAAGTCCTAAGATTTATGGGGCGTAGTGGGGTGAACATAATAAATAGATAGTGGTTGACAAATTAATTGACCCAACCACTTCTCTACTATGTCACACATATGGGGAATAAAATAATTAGAATTTTTAATTTTAAAGGGGGTAGTGGTTGATCCATTAAGAGGAGATGGACATGAATTTTGGGGATATAAGTAATAGTTGTGGCTTGGAGGTGAGAGTTGTAAGCAAGGGATTTATGATGCTAGAAAGAAGAGGAAGAGAGAAGTAGCTTGGTGGAAGAAGAAGGTGTGGAGATTTGGCTACTGAATACCCAATTTTTATTGCTAATGGATATCTAAGGCACCTAGATTGAGGATGGTCGAGAGGATCATATGGTAGAAATCTTATTTCCATTGATATGGACGTATATTGTGAACAAACAAGAGAGCAACTTGTTATCAGTGCAATTAATCCTTATCTTAACCCCCTGCCGCCTGGCCCACCCCCCCTTCCCCCACTTCCCCCACCCACCCACACACACACACACACAGATATATATAAAAGAAGGTTAAAATGGTATGTGCATGTTCAAGTAATCTCTTTATAGTTCTTAGGTTTCCAAGTTGTGTGATGTTCATCAATGATAGATGGCATGGTTCTTCTTTGTCGATGTCGATTGATGGATTAGATTAGAACCAAAATAAAGATGTTCTATCTATAAAGCTCTATTTAGTGTTCTATTGCCATGGACTACCAGCTAAATAAATGGCATCCCTTTGTGCACATGTAGAAGGAATTATTGTTGGGGTTCAACTAAAATATGTAGAATTTGATCTTGAAAGATATTTAGTAGTTTCTATGGAGTCAATTATCATACCAAATGTGGATGGTTATTTTGCATTTTGGCAGTCAATATTGTAATGTTAACTATATTCTAATGAAGTTGAGGTGGGGGCAATGGGTCTAGGTCCTTAGGCTAGTTTAGGTTGGTTTAATTGCATAGAAAATTTGTGACTCTTTAAATTTATTGAAGCCCTTGATATTTAAGTGGTGGATATTTATGTTCATATTGTGCTAATAAAACTAGCTAGATAGTGGACATTCAATATTGTATGTTATTCTAGTATTTTTTTATCATGTTTAATGGAAACACCAACTCATTGAATCGTAAGGGTTATCATATGGTTGAATTTAATTGAAGGATAAGTAAGAATGCCTTTTTATGGAATTTATTATAAATAAAAAAATATGCTATGTTTTTTCAGTACCTTATTGGAGGGGTTATTACATTATGGTATCATATCCCTAGGTTCAACACTTGACCTAATGTGCTCATTCATGAGTCTATGAAGCATAATGTTGTGGAAACATGTTCTTAAAGTATAACCTAATAGGGTTCAAACCTAGATTGATCTTTGTTTAAAGGAATGAATTGTGCATGAGGGACTAAGAGTTTCATGGTATTGCACATAGGGTTTCCACTTGATACATATCCATGTACATACGAGCATTGTAGATATTGTTTTCACTTTGAGCAATGGATTGGTGATACCATGTGGATGACTATGTTTGGAAATCTCATATGAGTCACTTCATTTTTTCCTATCCTTGTGGTGAATAACTTTTGTCTCCTTTTTGTGTTGATATGTCTTTTTATAAGCCTCATGATGTAGAGACTATCCATTAGAGTTTTACATCAATGATGGTTTGAGAGGAGCATGCTAACTTTTCCTCTCCTAACTTTTGTGACATATTGGCACCACATAGGTGTGATCATTGACACAATTAAAGTGATGATTGTTTTAAAGTGAGGTATACAAATCTAGTTTGGATGTGGATCCCCAACCATTGTAGTTAACAACACCTTAGAGGTTCTGGTTTTGTTTCCTTCGGTATCTTTATAAAGATTTTTTTTTGTATTGATATGATAGTGGTTCAAAGGTGACCTTGTTAATAAGGACCCTTAAGAGGATGTGATTTGTTTTCCTCTTTGCTAGAAGGTTAGAGTATACCTTCCAACATTTGGAGCATTTTGAGTTGACCAATGTATGGATAACATTAACGAAAGATAAGTTTATTTTGGAGCTAGAGGTAGCATTACACCTAAGTGGGTGTACTTTCTCATTATTAAACACACATGATAAGAGTCTGCTTTTCATATTTTATAAGTTGCATATTAGTTTTCCTAAAGCATGCAGTTTAGCATGGGTTTTGATATTTAAACATTTGTGGGTGTCAACTTTTTAAGGTGATTTTATTTTTTTATTTTTTTTTGCGTTGGACATTGCATGAATTTTGATAGTACATGTTGTACAAATGCATGAAGAATATAGTGGCATGTGGTAATTTATAGTGTAACTAAATTACAGCTTCGGATTGTAGTGCCTCATTTGTAGAACCATGCCACACCCAAGATTGGAGTTGTGAGACTTAAGAGATGCTTGTGAATGGCTTGATGAGCAGATTAGGTGTTTAGACATTCATTATTCTTGGGATTTTGTTACCAATAAGGATAAATTTTCCAAATGAAAGAATTTACGAATCAATTGAGTGTCATTTATATTTTGACTCCTTGTACGATGTCTTATCACCTTTTTGCAAGGCTCTTCTGTTACCATAATTGTATGTTATTATATTGTTACTGTACAGTTATTTGTTAGTGCTACGGTTTGATAGCTCGGCTAACTATTTCTGGTTCAGGACAGTTACGTCCTAACCACTTTCGTTTTGCATATATTCTCTTCGCCCATGCTGAGTAAAACATCAAGCCTTCATTCCAGCTTTCAGTTTGGTATCAGAGCCAAGGAGCCTGATCCTCGTGCATCAGAGCATTCAAAAGCATGATAGATGCAGCAGAATTCCTAGAAGCGTCGATACCTGGTAGGAGTTTGTTAGAAGCATACAACAGAGCTGAAGAGCGTATCAAGTCGCCTGGGATAAAATGCAGCACAGCCAAGAGTATCAGAGCGTGGAAGCCTGAGAAGTGTGCAGCAGAAGAGAGTGCAGCGAAGGCATCGTTGGAGGACGACCATAAGTGGATGGTATTGTCAAGAGACTAGTTCGTGTCTATGGGAAAGTGTGGGCCACATCTTCCTCACGTGGAAACAGCCACTATTCTCATTATTTGGTGACAATGTTTTGAGCGCCCACAGAGACCACATGATCTGCACGTGGAGAAGGGGAAAATGAGTGGCGACGCTTCCCATGATAAAGGATCAACTTTAGTCTCTTAGCGCTAGGGCAAATCCGTGTGAGGCGGCCTTCACCACATTTTTGTGCATCTAGTATTTCTATTTTTCCATCGAATAAGAAGGTTGCATTTTGTTTTTCCATAGAGTAAGAAGGTTGAATTGTAATCGGTGTTATCTCAACCTCCCTGACTTCGAGTTCATTGCAATGGTGAAGCGTAGAGTCCCAACAAGCTCTCCAATGATTTTGTTGAAAGCACCCGGATCAAGAAAAGCGAGCAGTCAAGCATCGACGTGAAGAAGCATGGCTTGAGTAAAATAACGAAGACTGCAACGGCCAAAGCAAAGCCTGTGAAGAAAGCTCCCGTAGCTGTTCCTACGACGGATGAAAAGCCCATGACTAGTGCTCCTAAGAAGGGGGATTCCGTTTCAATAGAAAAGAAGGTGCTTTCAATAAGGTACACTTTTTTATACAAAATTTTGAAGCATAAAATACTGCTTTAAATGTTAAATTTTGTATAAATAAAGTAAAAGTAAAAAAACTATTCATGCACCCAAACTCCTCTTGTCCGATGCCCAACTACTCAAAGGGCCAAATTTTGCAATGTGGAAGACAAAAATGCAAACAATTCTTCAATTCGAAGAATTATGAGGCATCGTCACTGGTACAGTGACCCATCCTACTGAAGTTGATGAGAAAACCAAATACAACTAGTCAAATGCAAAAGCTTTGATGTTGATCACACTCAATATCACCAACAAGGTTCAACCTCATATTTGGGATGTGTAAACATCAAAATAGGCTTGGGACATTTTGTCCACCATATACGAGGCAAAGACTTAGTTGAAGATACTCCATCTCCAGTCCAAGATTCATACTCTTAGTATAAAAGAAGGCGAGAAAGTTGATGAATTCTTACGCTAGCTAGCAGAACTTCAAACAGAATTAATCATGCTTGGATAAAAGATCAAGGACAAACTGTTGGTTCTGATCACATTGAGATCTCTCCCCTCTAAATTTTGCATGTTTGTCATGACACTGAATATAATAAAGCAAGCAATATCTTTTGAATAACTTGTGAATCTGCTTCAACAAGAAGAATCCATCAAGTCCATGTAGGAAGAGTTTGACAATAAAACCCCAATTTCCAATCAATGTGGTTTAAATTTCTCAAAAGGAACACCAAATCAATCACAATAGCAACATAAATATAAAAAGGCAAAAAAATGGTGTCATATTTGCCACACCAATACACATGATACTGATAACTACTAGTATATTGCCTTGACACAAGGATCATCTAGTCAAGACGACACATTTAGTAGAGATGATTCACACAAATCCAAAAGACATCTTTGATGATGAAAGCAACATAGACATGTTGTGGTACAACATCAATAAGATGATCAATCTGAAGAGGAAGTACTCATAAAATCAAAATGTGTCAATGCATATAAAGACATATGACAAGATGCAAGAAAATGTTCAACTCATTGACGAATCAATCCACTAGAGATTGAGTTTGAATTACACATGACAAAGAGTATGTTGCGGAAGGAATTGACACTATCACCATTCCTCTTGGGACATGAACTTGTACTCTCATGAAGAAACTATTTGTCCCTGGCTTGAAAACAAATCTCTTATGTGTAAGTCAACTCTAAAATAATAAGATTAAGTAGAGTTACTGATCAAGAATTGCACAAAATCTTGTCTCCTCTCACAGGATGGTTAGGTCATTGCTAGAGCATTTTTGAAGGATCAAGTATTTACCCTAGATGGAATCTCATCTGATGTTGTTTCTCTCTCTCCTCTATAGTAAAATTTACAACATTTTGGCATCATCAATATCGGCACCTTTCTTCTAGTTATTTATACCATCTCATCTCTAAGGCCATGGTCCATGGACTTCCTTGGTCATTTTATTCTTTGCCTATATGCCATGGATGCCTTGCTAGGAAATAAAATAGGGTTTCATTCAAGCTGAGTTCCTCACAAGCCAAAGATCATATCGATTGATGTGGTACTACTGAATTTTTCAAACCATATTCAGCTCTAGTATTGTCCAACATATTCACATATAGAATATATACTCACGAAGTCATTTGGTAAGGTGAAATTTGATTTGTTTCAGGGTTACATATGTAAAAACAATGTAATAAAGGGGGGAATGTTAGTATAATTATATATTATTCCATTTTTAGCATACAATTATTTGTTAGCACTATGGTTTGGTAGCTTGATTAACTCTTTTTGGTTTAGGATAATTACATTCTAACCACTTTCTTTTTGTATATATTCTCCTCACCCTTACTAAATAAAACATCAGCCTTCAGTCCAACTTTCATGTCTAAGAACTTGTTTAGGTCTAGTTTGTCTAATAAAACATCATCCTCTATTAACTATCTTAGGTTTGGTTTGTCTAAGAACATGTTTAGCATCATCTCATGATGTGTGGAACATCATGATAAAGGATGGGAAACTTCAAAAATGCTACGGTAGAATCTGAATAGACCTAGGTTAGTTTAATCACATGGGGTGATGAGGATTGATAGTGGAATTCTAAGAAGTTTTCAACTAATTTAAAGTTAAAAATAATATTGTTAAGTATTGCAACATGTTCTTAGTAATATTAGTAAAATATCATTTCGGATAAGTAATATGAAATGTTGTGTAAAACATTGAACCATGTGCACTCTTTAAAGATTATAGGTTGGGCAGACCTAAGGGATGAGTCATGAATAATGAATATGAGTACTAAGAGATGTGATGGAATCTTAGTTAGTCTCACTATGACTTGGTAGTTATCGAGGTTGAATCTGACAAGGGGATCTTGTTGAATCATGGATTTGACAAGGGGGACTTGCCAAATTCAATCGTATGGCCATATAGATGTATACTTAGAAATGTTTATTCCTCAATATTGTATTTTTGAATACATTGAACATCTATTATTTCTAGTTCCTATTCATCATCATACTTATCAGGAGTTACATGGAGTACCGATATTATTGACTAGTCATGCTTGTCAGGAGCTATGTGGGGTAGCGACAGTATTGACTCATACACACTGCCTTTTGTGTATTCTCTGACACTTTTCTTGAAAATGAGGAAAATAATCTCTGGGTAAGAGAGGTGTGGAGAGGGCGCTGAAAGGATTTGTGAAACACTCCCTAGCCATTTGTTTTTGGCTTTTGTAATGATCTTATATGTGTATGATTTATGAAAAATATTTATGTGATTTGTGATAATGTTTCACGTATGTGGTATGGGACACATACGAGACATGTTGTTACTATTCACCCTAATTGAAATAGGTGATAAACTTAAATAAAGTTTGTGGAAAATTTGCTAAGTATGTGTCTTTGTCATGAACAAATATAAAAATCAAACTAAATCTTGTTGAAGAAGTAAACTTCTTGTTTTCAATTAATGAGAAGTCAAATAGAACTAACAAAATTTTTGGAAACAACATACGTTTTTCAAAGTTACTACCTGATCAAAATTATAGTTGGATAATTATGAGACTTTTATTGTGTTTATAAATAATTCTAGGTTGACTAAGCTATTATGACGATATATTTTTTAAGAGAGGAAGGATGTAACATCTCATTTTTCTATGCTAAGATTTATGGCACTCGGTGAATAGGTGCTCATTTTTTGACATGAGATAGATAGCTCTATCAACGTTGATATAGATAATCTTTAAGAAAAAATAAATTTTTTCTTGGATAAAGAATCCAACATAATATAGGTGTGATGGTAACCATTGTATCTAGTTATCATTTTTTTCCCTCAACATTGTTAAAAAATGTTTGTTATTTCAAGAAAAATAAATAGTTCCATAGTCAATACTAGCCAACTTGTAGGTGTGAAGCCTCTTATAATAAAGTCTTTGAATTATTATGTTTATATAATATCTTAGAGTAATCCATAAATTCTTGGCCCCATCGTAATTATATAAGTTTTAAATGATAGATGAAGTTATAGGAGATATGGGGCGTAGTGGGGTGAACATAATAAATAAATATTGGCAGACAAAGTAAATGACCCAACCAGTTCTCTACCTCACCACACATATCAGAAATAAAATAATAAGGATTTTTAATTATAAAGAGGGTAGGGCTTGATCCATTAAGAGGAGATGGACATAGAATTTGGGGATATAAGCAATAGTTGTGGCTTGCAGGTGATAACTGTAAGCAAGTCATCTCTGATGATGGAAAGAAGAGGAAGAGAGAATGAGCTTGGTGGAAGAAGGAGGTGTGGAGATTTGGATATTGAATACCCAATTGGTATTTATAATGGGGATGTAAGTCACCTATATTGAGGATGGACGAGAGGATCATATGATTCAACTCTTATTTCCATAGATATGGACATAGATCGTGGACAAGCAAGCGAGCAACGGGTTATCAATGCACTTACTCCTTATCTTAACCCTTATAGATTTATATTTTTTTTTCAGATCAGAAGGTGAAACTAATATGTGCATGTTCAGATAATCTATTTATAGTTATTAGGTTTCCATACTATGTTGGATGTTCATAAATGATAGATGCCATGGTTCCTCTTTTTCTATGTTGATTGATGAATTAGATCAGAATTAAAACAAAGATGTTCTATCTATAAGGCTCTGTGTAGTGTCCTTTTATTGCCATGGACTGTCAGCTAAAGAAATGGCATCCTTTTGTGCATAGGCAGAAGAGTTTGTTGTTGGGGCTCAACTAAAATATGTAGAATTTGATCTGGAAATATATTTAGTGGTTTCTATGGGGCAAATTATCATACCCAATGTGAATGGTAGTTATGCATTTTTGTAGTCAATATTGTAATGTAAAATGTAATATTTATTTGTATTGTTCTGATAAATAAGTGAGATCTAGCTTTTTACACTGATACTCATCTCCCAAGATAATTTTTTCTAGCTAAGCTTGGGTAGTCATTGCCTTTAGATAGCCCAAGACGTGAAATCTCTTTGGTGGTTGAAATAACCACATCTTCCAAACCTATGATGTTTTGTTCTAGTAATTAAAGCCTCAAACTTGTTAGAAACTATGCACTATAATTTCTCCACCGCTCGTCTCCCCCTCATGCACGCCATGCACAGAGTCTCCGCACCTAAGCAGTTTGTACAAGTAGTTAAAAATTTGTTCAGCCTTGTGTGCATGCAGAACAATAGTCAAATATTTGTTTATTTTTAGTCTTAGCTCAGTTTAGTCTCAATTAGCATGTTAAAGACTGGAGTTAATTATGTAGTCTATTTTCAGTTTGATAAGCTATTTATGTAAGTCATGTTTCAAAGTTTTTTAAAGAACAAGATCAAGAAAGATCAGAAGATTAATAAAATCTTGCTTTTATAGTTGCCGTAGCAATCTATCAAAGTCTATTTATTCAGCAAACTAGAATTCTATGAATTGACATAAAAAAGGTAAAAATAGTCTGAATCTTGTTCCGCAAGCAAGAATATAGACAAATTGTAGCCACTTTTTATTGTCGAGCTTTAGTGATTGACATGGCAATGAACAATAGTATCTCTCAGCCTCAAATTCCTATTTTTAATTGTAAGAATTAAATTTTTTGGGCAATTAAGATGAAAACATTGTTTTGCTCACAAGAAGTTTGGGATTTGGTAGAGAATGGTTTTGTAGAACCACAGGATGAGGCAGCCCATCTGGCATTAACTCAGGCACAAAAGGATTAGCTTAAGGAAAATAGGAGAAAAGATGCAAAAGCTTTATTTATAATCCAACAGGGACTAGATGAATCAATTTTTTCTAGAGTTACAACAGCAACGAGATCCAGAGAGGCATGGAAAATCTTGGAGACTACCTATAAAGGTAATACAAAGGTAAAAATTGCTAAATTACAATCTCCTACGCGAAGTTTTGAAAATTTGCAAATGAATGATTCAGAGTCCATAGACCAAATTATGGGTCAAGTGTTGAATATAGTGAATCAAATTAGATCTAATGGAGAAACAATCATGGATCAGAAGATCATAGAAAAAATACTCAGGAGTTTACCCAGTAAATTTGATGCAATAGTTGTAGCTATTGAGGAAACCAAGGATTTGGAACAGTTATTAGTAGATGAATTAATGGGTTCTTTGTTAACACATGAATCCAGAATGAATAGGAATAATAATACTTCTCTTGAGAACACTTTCATGTCATAGGTATCATTTGGCAGAGAAAGAGGTGGAGGCAGAACTGGAAGGAACAATCCAGATCAAGGTGAACACAGTAATCAAAACTACAGCAGTAGAGGGCATGGCAACAATCACTTCCAAAAAATTTCACAGAGGTTTGATAAATCAAATATTCAATGTTATTATTGCAAGAAATATGGATATTATGCAAGTGACTGTAGAAAGAAACAAGGATATGTGGACAAGTAGAATGTTAATTACACAGGTGAATCTAGCTTATTTCTCACTTGTCATGTTACTCAAGAAAAGGCTAGAGATATTTGCTTCTTAGATAGTGGATGCAATAATCATATGATAGGGAATAAAGATTTTTTTGCTAGTCTTCATGATTCTATAAACTCTGAAGTGAAACTAGGAAATGATATAAAAGTGGATGTAATGGGTAAAGGTGTAATAAATGTTTTGGCAAAAAATGGTGAAAGAAGGTTTATACCTGATGTTTACTTTATACCTGGACTAAAGCATAATCTTATGAGTATTGGACAGTACAGAAAGGTTACATAGTATCCTTTATGGATAATGTTTGCATAATACTAGACAAGTTTCCAAGTGACAGGTTGATAGGAAAAGTGGAGATGACCAAGAATTGGATGTTCCCTCTTTGAATTCAGTGCATCCAAGGAGAAGAGGAAGTCCACTTCAAAACCATGTAGCTAGTCCAATCATGGCTATGGCACTTAAGGTATGGACATTTACATTTTGGAGGTTTGAATTTGTTACAGAAGAAAAATATGGTGAAGGGTTTACCACCAATAGAAAAGCCAGGAAGTTCATGTGACAATTGTATTCTAGCAAAACAACATAGAGAGAGCTTTCCAGTAAGAGCCTCATATAAAGCAAAGGTAATATTGGAGCTAGTCCATAGTGATTTATGTGGACCAATGCAAACTCCATCATTTTGAGGTAGTACTTATTTTATAACCTTCATTGATGACTTTAGCAGAAAGACGTGGATATATTTTCTCAAAAATAAGTCTGAAGCCTTTGGAAAGTTTAAAGAATTCAAGGCAATGGTTGAAAAGCGGAGTGGCTGTTACGTCAAGGCACTTAGATCAAATAGAGGAGGTGAATATATGTCTAATGAATTTCAAGATTTTTGTAGATATCATGGCATCAAAAGGCAATTGAATACAAGGCACACACCACAGCAGAATGGTGTAGCAGAAAGAAAGAATAGAAGAATCATGGAGATGGCTAGAAGCATGTTGAAGGCCAAACACTTGTCAAATGAATATTGGGTAGAAGTAATAGCATGTGCAGTATATATTCTGAATAGAAGCCCAATAAAGAGTGTCAGAGATCGAATTCCACAAGAAGTGTGGAGTGGTAAGAAACATAGTGTACATCATTTCAAAATTTTTGGTTGTATTGCATATTCTCTTATACCATCTAAATTGAGAAGAAAACTTGATTATAGAGGTGAGAAATGCATTTTTATAGGCTATAGTGAAGAATCAAAGGCTTATAAGTTGTATAGCCCTATTTTGAAGCAAGTGATTATTAGCAGAGATGTTGAATTTAAGGAAGAAGCATGGGATGGTATCACCATCACAATTAGAGCACCAATTCCACAAATTGAAGAAGAATCTGAAGAACAAAATTTTCAAGCTGGACAATCCTCTCCACAATTAGGAACAAGCACTCCAATAAGAACACCTAGGAGATATGAACAAGGTGAATCATCTGGCCATGCATGTCATCCTACTCCAAATTCACAAGTAAGTGATGAATCAGATACAGCGCTTGCTACTTTAAGATCAAGATTTAAAGGTAATAAAATGAGAAACTTGAATGAGATTTATAATCAAGAAGAAGAGAAATTAGATTTGGTTTCAAATTTTACTCTTTTCACTCATGATCCTATGTATTATAAAGAAGCAGTTAATGAGAAACATTGGATAAAAGCAATGGATGAAGAAATGAATGCCATTGAAAGAAATCAAACATGGGATCTAACTAATCTACCTAAAGGTAAGGATTGTATAGGAGTCAAATGGGTTTATAAGACTAAATTTGATGCAGATGGAAATGTTGAAAAGCACAAGGCAAGGTTAGTAGTAAAAGGTTTTCCACAAGAACATGGAATTGACTATAATGAAACATTTGCTCCAGTTGATAGACTAGATATTTTTAGAATGGTTTTATCAATAGCTGCTCAAAATAATTGGTATGTATATCAAATGGATGTAAAATCAACTTTATTGAATGGTTTTCTAGATTAAGTGGTGTATGTGAAATAGCCACCAAGTTATGAAGTGCAAGGACATGAAGAAAAAGTCTACAGATTGAAGAAGGCCCTTTATGGTCTCAAGCAAACACCAAGAGCATGGTATAGCAATATTGATTCATACATGATAAACAATGGATTCAACAAAAGCAATAGTGAGCCTACTTTTTACAAAAATCAACAAAGAAGGTCAGATTTTGATTGTGTGTTTGTATGTTGATGATTTAATTTTCACTAGAAATTTGTCTATAGACACATTTAAATCAAAAATGAAGAAAGAATTTGAAATGATAGATTTGGGATTAATGAAGCAATTTTTGGGTATAGAAGTTGTACAATCAGAGAAGGGAATATTTATTTGTCAAACTAAATATGTAAATGATGTGTTAAGGAGATTTAGGATGCTGAATTGTAAAACAACACCTACACTAGTTGCTACAAGGACCAAACTTAGCAAAGAAGACCAAGGGTCTAATGTTGATTCTACAACATTCAAAAGACTAGTTGGTAGTTTGATGTATCTTATAGCTACTAGACCAGATATCATGTATGGGGTCAGTTTAATCTCAAGATTTATGGAGTCACCAAAAGGCTCACATTGGCATGTTGGAAAAAGGATATTGAGATATGTGGCAGGAACTACAGAATATGGAATTTTATATTCCACAACTGATGATTTTAGTTTGATTGGTTTTACTGATAGTGATTTTGTAGGTAGTGTTGATGACAAGAAGAGTACTTTTGGACATGCCTTTCTTTTAGGCACAGGTGTGGTCACATGGGCATCCAAAAAGCAACCTATAGTGACACTTTCATCAGCTAAAGCAGAGTATGTAGCAGCCACATCAGCAGCATGTCAAGCAAGTTAGATGAGAAGAATATAGAAAGATTTATTAAAAGCATAGAAGGATTCTACACCAATCTTTTGTGACAACAAATCAGCAATCGCATTATCAAAAAATCATGTTTTCCACAAGAGGAGTAACCATATTGATATAAGATTTAACTTTATCAGAGAGTTAGTAAACAATGGAGAAATCCATCTAGAATTTTGCAGATCTAAAGATCAATTGGTAGATATATTCACAAAGGAATTAACAAAGGAGACCTTGGATTATTTAAGACAAAATTTAGGCATTGTAAATGCTAAAGTTGTTAGTGGTAGAAATTAAGGGGGAGTGTTAGAAACTGTGCACTATAATTTCTCCACCACTCGTCTCCCCCTCATGCATGCCATGCACACAGTCTCTGCACCTCAGCAGTTCATACAAGTAGTTAAAAATTTGTTCAGCCTTGTGTGCATGCAGAATAGCAGTCAAATATTTGTTTATTTTTAGTCTTAGCTCAGTTTAGTCTCAGTTAGCATGTTAAAGACTGGAGTTAATTATGCAGTCTATTTTCAGTTTGATAAGCTATTCATGTAAGTCATGTTTCACAATTTTTTTAAAAACAAGATCAAGAAAGATTAGAAGATTAATAAAATCTTGCTTTTATAGTTTCCATAGCAATCTGTCAAAGTCTGTTTATTCAATAAAACTATAAAATTGATAACTATCCACAAATCTACATATGCTCTTTTGACAATCTGCCTCAATTGATGATGGTATTCATTCTATAAATTGACCATAGTTGTTTAAATCTCAATGTGTATTAAAAACTAAATGAGAAATCTTCCTAGACTTGTATGTAAAAGGAATAACTATATGCAAGCCATACGAGCTAGTTGTATGTGACTGCTAACTATAGGATGCAATTTCCCAAAATGTACATCTATTAAGCGTTGGTTTATGCCTTTCCTTTGGAGTTAGTTTGATGGCGTAGGGAATGGTGTGATCCATTTACATGGAATATAAGTGTTGTTAAGACTTTGAGAATTCTAATATTAATATTGACCATAGAGTATCGATTAGATATTGAAAGTTCTATTTTTTTCCTTATACTCATATTGGCATATTTCCTATCAAATAAGATAGAAGTCTATTATAATCATATGGTTAGGATAGTGATAGGTGGTGCCAGAGGGTATATGAAACTAGGAACATATAGTAATGCATTACAAATATGTCTGTTAATTGGGGTAAAATGATGTGTTTTTCATTTCATCACACTTTGTTTTTTTTAATGAAATTGAATCCCTCGTCTAAACTAGTGTGATATTTAATGTGTATATAAATAAGGGAGTATAGAGTTGAAACACTTTTATTTTGGAGACTAATTGAATGACCAGTACCATGTTTATACTAAATACGGAGCTTTGTATACTCAATATTGTGAAAATGGTTTTGATAAGTTATGAGAAGTATCTCTTTTCTAAATCTTGTGATCTCTTCAAATGTGTGTATTAATACTCAAGAATAAATGATTACGAAGCAAACCTTTATCATTTGATGTAGTAGAAAGATCTTGTAAAGGTGTGTGTAAGTTGTATAAGTTAATAAATCACAACTGAAGTCTATAGGAGCCATGGGATTCGGTTGTCATAACACTACAGAGAGATTATAGTTTATAAAACATTATTATTTATTTTTCCATGGTTCTGGTAGTGTAATTAGTTGTGTAGATGGCACAACAATTACTTATTTGTTTAGGGTCCTTCCATTTTGCATAATGACCAACAAACTAATATTTTTACCTTCATGCTTGCACCATCCTCAACAGACAAGTGCATGGAATTTGGTATTACTTTTACAAATAAAATGTTTAAATCCATGTGCTCAGGATCCATTCAAGTCTTCTATTCCTTATCCATAGTTATTTTGATCCTAGTCGGCTCTATACCCTCTGTTGCAACCGGATTAGACTATTCTTAAAGGCAACACACAGTTGCATCATCATTCTCTTCTCATTTAGATTGCGTAAAGTCTTATGACCCTCCATATGAGTAATTGAAGCAATTTTTTCATAACAGGTTACTTATCTATTGTATAATGTTAATAAGTGGAATTGTAATATTGTAAATAAAATAAAAATTATGCCTTCATCCATAATCAAGACAAATTTAAATAATTTTCTATGTAAATCGGTGTTTGGATGATTATTGTTGCCTAGAGTAACTTCCTAAGATTACCTTGATTTATCGTTAAACATGTTTATTAATGAAATTAAAGAGAAAATTTATATTTCATTTTACTGGTAGTTGGAATATACGATATTGGACATGCAAAACAAAAGATATTTATAAGTTATTGCAATTTTTCTAAGAAATTGATGAACAAATGAATGAATGATTTTAATAACTTATATGAGACCAAGCAAGTATATAGTTTTATATATATGTAAAATAATAATAGAAAATTTCATAAAAAGTTTGAATAATAATCTAATTAGTGAAGATCCTTGTTAAAGTATATAACATCAATGTGAATATCAAAGGATCAAAACAGTACATGATATAATGGTTGGTTAAATTTAAGGAAATTATTTGATGTTATTAAGGATCACTAAATTAAAATGAGGTGTTAAATGGAAAAAGAACAAATTTCACAATGATCCTTTACTATAAGTTGAAAATATTTACGTGAAGATTTTCTAGTTATCTTGGAGTGTTCCGTTACCTTTCACAATGATCTTTTAGTATAAGCTGAAAATATTTATGTGAAGATTTTCTAGTTATCTTGGAGTGTAATCTTACCATATAAATATGGGAACATATTAATTATTAAGAGAATTTTCATATATTTTTACCCTTCCCATTAGTTGATAAACCATTTTGATAACAACATTGGATATAGGTTAATATGGAAGATTAGTTCGTACGTAGCTCAAATTATGTTCACACTTGACTTATATACAATAAGGTATATCAATTTGGTCAATATTGAGATGAGAAGAATGGTAATGGAGGTATTACATGTAGTAAAATTGAAAAGAGTTAATGTTAAGGATCATGTCATTCATTCAAGGTAAGTTTATTGTTGTTTGTATCTTTGAGAAATATAATAAAATAGTTTAAAATTATGTTGAACTATGCTTGAAATTATTATGTAGGACACCTTTGGTTATGATAAAATCAGTTTGAATTTGATTTGTTAAGTGTTTATATTGAAGATAAAATCATAATGCATGACGATTTATTTTAACTCATTAGTATGCAAAAATAGCCATATGTTTGGCAATGGATAAGGACATGATCATGATGATGGTCATCACCAACCTTGGCCTATGCATGTAGAGTATGAGTGATGTTGGTGTGAATACCATTGAGTCTTCTCACTATTGTCAAGGAATGTTTTTATCCTTTTTGTATGTGATTTTATATGATAATCCTTTTGAGTAAGCACATATACCTTCATTAGTTTTGGAGAACTACATTTGGTTCTGATTATGTGCATGGAGGGATCATAACAGATATGTATGGTAGCTTAGGGAGTGAGCACGGGCATAGGAAATAGACCCTTAAGATATTTCATTGTATTAATAATTGGAAACTATCATTAGATTATTATTGGGAATATGTGCTTTGATATTTAGCCCTTAGATCATTTGCTTTAGAATGAATATTATTTTGTTTTTACATGGACGTAACACTTTCTATTTTGGGTTAATGATTCTTATTGGGATATGATCTTATTTTCCCTCATCTCAACCTAGGTTAATGTTATTGACTCACTTAGGAGACAAAGGTTCTCTTAGCAACGTAATTATTTTGACTTATGATGTATATGGTAATAATGTTTTTAATTTTATAATTATAGTATAATTTACCATATATTATTATTTTAGTTATTTTTATTTCTAGTCTTATTGGCCAAACAAAGCATGCATTGCTTGTCACATTGAAATTTTATTTAAATTACATGATAGTTCTTTGGATGAGCACATAACCTTTGGATGTCAATGTGCCTTATCTCTAGTGACCAATGATTATTTCATTCTTTTGAGTAAGCAATGAGAGCTTAGTATCTAGTTTGAGTTACATGTTAGATTTTTTATTATATTAGACTAAAATTCTCTTCATTGATGATGTCTCATAGAGGAGAAAATCGCAAGTGAAAGAGAACTACATCAAATATTGATTCCAAGGAGTGGATATGTAGGTTGACCAAGTTGTGGTGGGGATAATAGGTCGATGTCCTTACAACTAGTTTAAGGTTGGATTAATTACGTATTAACTTTATGAATTTTTAAATTTATTCTAGTCCTTAGCATGTGAGTGTTGGATATGTATGTTTATATTGTACTAATAAAACTAGTTAGATAGTGAACATTCAATGTCATATGTTATTCTAGTATTTATTGTAATGTTTAATGAAAACACCAATTCAGTGAATTGTAAGGGTTATCATATGGTTGAATTTCATTTAAGGATGAGTAAGAATACCTTTCTAGGGAATTTATTTATTAAAAAAACAAGTATGTTTTTTTGGTCCCTGACTAGAGAGGTTTGTACATCAACTCACATGCTAGCCCCTTTTACTAGGTCATAATAGTTCCAAGGCAACAAAATTAAGGTTTTTATTGTTGGTTGGATCTCACACACAAAAAAACACATTTTGAGGAACAAAACATACATATAGGTGATAAAGTAGGTTTAAGTGAATTTTTTATCACTCCCTGTGTGTATTTTGGATTGAACACCTGCATCGAAATTGGACATATGCATCAACATAACTATCTATAGTTGATGAACGTGTCATGGAACTAAAACTAGAAAAAATAGAGAATGA
>JARHVA010007279.1:245000-267500 GCA_037957365.1 Torreya grandis | reverse complement strand
AACTAAATGATACCATACATAAGCAAGAAGTTAGCATTCATAATTTTGCATGTCAAAATGTTTTACATTCACTAGATACATAAAAAAATTGAATTCTCATCTCCTATTTCCAATAATGAAAGTGTGTAAGAACTTGAGTGTGTGACTTCTTATCAAATTCATGCTAAGATTTAAAATCTTATATATTATTTGGACCATTCAAATGAAAAGAGTGAAAGAAGTTCTCTTTTTAAAATTTGTAATGAGAAAAATGGATGTACTACTTTCTCTCCTCCCCTGCTTCAATGACATAATGAAAATACATGTGAAGGCCCCAAGAAATTGGTTATAATAGATATCTTATGTGGAGTTAAAATTAACTTTCCAAGTACATTTGATACAAATAAAAGTGAAACTTGCATTATTCCCTCTCCTAGCGGTATTGAAAAAGAAGTAGAAAATATTTCTTTTCCTCCCTCCTTTGCTTTTAGTTCACAAAAAGAGCTTGTGTTTACAAGTGAAGTCCCTTACTCTACTCCTATTAAATTCCCAACAACTTCAAATAACATATCACCTTACAATGATTAAAATATGAGCAATAAGAAAATCCTAAAAAGGGAACTCAAAGATGTGGAGGAGCTCAAGAACCTAAAATGGAAGAGATGGAAGATGATGTTAAGCCTAGCTTTATCAAAGTAATTACAAGGCTTGGTAACAAGTCAAAACTAGATGAACCTTATTAGAATGGATGTTTTAACTATGAAGAGATTGTATATTGAATCACATAGATGGAAAATTATTATGACTATGACTTAATGGGCAATCCTAAGAGGGTTAAATTTTCATACACAAAGTTAAACAGTCACACATCACTATGGTGGGATCATGTGTAGAGTGTAAGAATGAGAAAAGATAGGGATAAAATTAAGTCAAACAGTCACACATCACTATGGTGGGATCATGTGTAGAGTGTAAGAATGAGAAAAGATAGGGATAAAATTAAGTCATGTGAACTAATGATGACTAATGTGAAAGCTAAACTCTCTCCTAAAAATTATCAGATGAGTGTGTTAAATAATCTATACACCCTAAAATAAAAGGAGATGAGTATCAAATATTATATTGAATAATTTAATAGGCTCATTATACAATCTAGACACATGGAAAATTATCGAGAGAAGGTATTAAGGTATGTAAATGGTATGCATGTTTCTATTCAAGATGAAATTGGTTTTCTTAACCTAAGAATAGTATAATAATCCTACCAAATTAAGTTCAAGGTGGAATATAAAATTTCTAGGCAACAACAAATGAATTCCAAAGATAAAGTAAAGTCCTGAAGAGGAAAAGGATTAAGTAGTGGAGAAAGAGGGGAAGAAAACCTATACAAGAGAAACAAAAATCTCTCAAACTTAGAAGATAAATACAATATAAAGAGGTTATTAGTCTAGAGGAAGATGATGTTTTTGAAGAGGAAGAAGCCAAGGCTTCATAAGACAATGCTTTAGGTGCAATAAATATGTTGGACATGGATACTTGGAGTATCTAGGAGAACCTCAGAATAACATGAGGACAATTTTCAAAGGGACAACTTATATTGCCCATGGTGAGGAATAAAGTGTGGGATCTCCAGAGCATACAATTTAGCTACAACATGGATAAGTAGTTGTGATGAAAAGAGTGTTATTGAAACTAGCCATCACTAGTGTGGAAAATAAAAAAATTGAAAAGGATATAAATGTGGGAAATGAATCAAAAAAGTAAAAAAATACACTAAAATAATGAAGAAACAACATTATTTTTTTATAATTTTCATAAAAATAAATCAAAGTGACCTCATATACAAACATCCTAACAAATCTTCCCATGGATAAGGTCATACTAGCATAGAAGGCTATTCCATTGACTATAGGGAACTAACCATTAACCTACAAGGAATGAGCTCAATTTATGTCGATATATGTTTTAAGGTAATAAAAGTTATTGCAAGAATGGAATAAATGAGATGAATTTATACAACTAAGGATGAATACCCCAATGACTTCCTCCTGACCACTAGGTCACCCCTACCTAAATCACACAAAGGACACTAAACCAAGGAGGGGGAAGAAAAAGGATTAGAAATTAATATACGCCCCTACCAAAAATCACTACACACATGGAACACATTAATGGCATTAAGGCAATGAGGTTAGACACAATCTATTGATGCTATCTCTACCTCTCCTGTTTGCCTGTTGCTCCTCACCATCCATATTATTATATATTATTACAATTGTGTGTGTGTGTGTGTGTGTGTGTGTGTGTATCTTTATGTATATATATGTATGTGTATGTATATGTTTGTGTGTATATATATGTGTGTGTGTATGTGTGCGTCTATATATATATATATATATATAAATATATATATATATATATATATATATATATATATAGACACACACACACATACATACACACTAACATATACATACACATACATATACATACATATATATACACAAACATACATACACAAACATATATGTGTGTGTGTGTGTGTGTGTGTGTGTATATATATATAGTGTGTGTGTGTGTGTATGTATGTATGTATACATACATACATACACACACACACTAACTATATATATATATATATATATATATATATATATATATATATATATATATATTAGAATAGTAATAAATTATATATATATATATATATATATATATATATATATATAATTTTATTTTATTTTAGTACATATTAACAATACATATTTATATATGTTTCTATAATATTTATACATCTTATAAATCTATAATATAATTATCTATATAATATAATATATTATATTTATAATCAGTATATATAAATATAGATTTTCGAATTTTAATATTTTGTTTCTAAATCAATAATATTTATTTGGATTACTATGTCTCATCATAATCAAATTAACACTCATGATATCATCACACACAAAGACACTTGAGAATATAAAATAACTAATCATATATGTTGTCACTCTAGGAATTGTGTACCTCTTTTGTAATCGGTACAAGTCATGTACCACTAATTTGCTAACTTTCCTTTTTCCTTAAGTATTGAGAGTCAAAACACTCCTTCTAAAAGGCTCTTTCCCGAACATTCATTTTCCAATGGACATATAACATTCAAAAACATTAATTATATTGCTCACCATGTATATAACTCTGTTTATTACGAAAATTATTTATAGATCAGTTTGTGGGTTTTTATATATATCTATACCTAATGATAAATAATGATTACTGATTAGAAATATATTAATTATAAAAAATAGATAATTATTTTCATTTTTATTTATTATGAAAATTATTTATAAACCGATTTATGGTTTTATATATATATTTATATTTAATAATGAATCAAAAATGGTGATTTAAAATATATCGATCATTAGAAAACACAATTTTTTATTATAAATTTTTCTATTCAATCTTATAAACTCTAAAAATATCAAAAATCTAAATCCATATCACCTTAAATCCAATTTACTGTATATAATTATAATAGGTTTATTGTACTGTTCATGATTAACTTGGGAAAAGGGCCACATTTCTTCCTTTTCATACACGGTAGAAAAGAATAATGAGTAAACGACCATAAAGCCCAACATCAACAACTTATTTTTCCGCTCCGCAATATTTACTAGTACATTTATATGGCTCCAAACTATTTATTAATGGATATTATCAAGTAAGATACTACGTTTCAGATATTTATAATCTTACAAGTACAAAGACTTCGTGTAAAACTAGGAAATCAACTTAGTTCATTTTCAAAATTGACTAAATAGGTTTCAATTGAAAAGAAAAAATAATAATTAGATTGTGTATATGATATTTTTATAAGAAGTTTAATTATGCAATTTAATCATTCAATTTTAAATAAAAATTATTTAAAAAATTAAATTAGAATATTTATACATTTTATAAATATATAGTATAATTATCTATATTATTTTATGTTTTATATATACATGAATGATTAAAATAACCTATACACAATCTAGTTATTTTTTTTTCTTTTCAATTGACTAATATTTCAAAATTTTAATGTTTTGTTTCTAAGTCAATAATATTGAGTTGGATTGTGAAGCTTCATCATAATCAAATCAACACGTGATTTTCTCACATATTTGAGAATAGAAAATAGTTAATCATAGATGTCATCACTGTACAAATTGCGAACATCTTTTGTAATGTAATCAGTACAAGTCCTGTATCACTGGTCTTCTACCTTCCTCTTGTTCCTTAAACATTGAGAGTCAAACACTCCTTTTAAACAACTCTCCCCCAAACTTCCATTTTCCAACGGACATAACATTCAAAAACATTAGCTACATAGATCATCGATCATACATTTCTCTTCATTATGAAAATTATTTATAAACTGATTTATGATTTTTTATATATTTATATCTAATGATGAATCATAAACAGTGATCTTAAATAGGTCAATCCTTAAAAAAATTTACATAATTTTTTTTAAAAAATCTTTCTGTTCAATTTTATAAACTATAAAAATATCAAAACTGTAAACCATTAATGACCTTGAATCCAAATTACATGTACACAATTATAATATATTTATCGTACTGTAAATATTAATTTGCGAGATGTGCCACATTTCTTCCTTTTCATACATGATATAAAATAATAACGATTCAACGACCATAAAGCCCACTGTCAACAACTTATTTTTCTGCTCCGCTAAATTTACCAGTACATTTATATTGCCCCAAATTATTTATTAATGGCTATTATCATTAAAGATACTACGTTTCATAAATTTATAATCGTACAAGTAGAAAGGCTTCGTGTAAAACTAGGAAATCAACTTAGTTCATTTTAAAAATTGACTAATTAGTTTTCAATTGGAAAAACAGAAAACTAATTAGATTGTATATTAGGTTATTTTTATAAGAAGTTTCATTATGCGATTTAATCAGTTAAGTTTGAATTAAGGATTTAATTTAAAAAAACTTATTAAAATATAGAATGGATGGCGGAACTTGTCAGAATGAGATTCATTGAGTGGTGAATCTTGACAAAATGATTGTCATGTATATAATAAAAATTGGGAAAACATAAAAGAAAATAATATATAAAAACAAATCTTTTTTAATTTGAATAATTTAGTAAAATATAAGGATGAGTTTCAACTATTTTCATCAGGGCAAATATAAAAGCATTGCATAAAATATAATATAATAAAAATGCTTCTCATAAAGATGTGCAATATGACCCAAAAAAAAAAAAATTGTAATATTTAATGCCAATTACACATTAGAGTTTATTTTTTTGGTTTTGAGTCTAGAGTCTGAAGTTATAAAAATAAAAGAAGATGTTTATTGATGGAAACAAGAGTGAAACTCTTTATTGGGATTTTTAATTTCTAATAACTAAATTTGAAAGGGTGCAATGAGGTGATAAATAGATCAATGATATTTATGTCTAAGAATGTATTGGATGAATTGTAAAAGATAATGCCAAATTGGTATAAGAGCATATAAGCTGCATTGACAATCCCACATCTCCCAAAAATATTTTGTTTTCTGTAATTTTTCAATAATTAATCTAAAATCACATTTTAGTTTCACATAGTCCATGGTAGTTACATTTGAGGATTAATGAGTTCATATGGATTAAAAAATTGCTTGTCTTATAATTGCTTCAAATTAGTATTCACAATGGTTGCATTTGGGTTCACATGGTTACACTATAAAAAGTAAAGTCAGAATGGCCACATCATATTTTCCTATGTCCCAACATCGTTTAAGTCCCAAGAGTAGGAATGACCATAATTCTAATTATCTAAGTTCATGTGACCCATGCCATCTATATTTATTTGTGACTAAGTTATGAATCCATCAAACTATCAAATAGAATAAATAATCCCAATAGGTCCATAACAACATTCATGGGATTCTTGGAATTCATGCATAGGATGACAATTACAATCTTTTAAAATTAGTTTTGAAGTTCATGAAGTCCATAGAAGTTTTCAAAACTCAAAGTCAACTTCATAGAGTTCGTGAGTCTGTGGAAGGAGGAACAAGTGTCATACTAAGAAGTAACTCAAAAAAAAAGGGACGTGTATCGTGATTTGAAGTAATTTGATAAAAAAAGATAGGTGTAATATTCATAAGTGATCACAGAATCCATAATGTCATTTTTCCCTCATGGAGTCTAAAGGTACAATCATGGAGTCTATGAATCCATGAAGGTGATAAATGACGGTAACACATGTTCACGTAAGAACCACTTTATGATTTGTGGAAGTCTAGATATTGTAATTGATAATTCACATGATGCCATGTGGAACATAATGATCATGGTGTACTCACAATTATACTTCACTTTAGTCATAATTAAAGAAAGGTGACATCGAGATCTTTGAACACACAATTTTTTCATGGCTACACCAAATTTGGCATTTAGGATCTCACTTGAAAAATATAGAAGAGAACTTCAAGTTAGCTTTAGTCATAAGGTAGAGAAATCATGCATGTGTTTTCTTATAACCAAAAAACACAATGAATTAGTGAGAAAACATAAAATGTTGAAAAGTGAGAAAAAAAATGGGGATCTTGTGCAAAGTTTTAAGGGGATATTCAAGACAAGATAAAAGGGAGAGAAGAGATCAAGAAGAACATTTGACATTGGAAAATATTAGAAGAGTATTAGAGGACAAATTTTTTGATATGATCAAAGCATGAGGGAGATTTTATGGAAAAGCACAGCTTTAAAACTGCAAGTGTGATGAGATTTTGATCTGAAATTTATCAATTATCATGCAGTGTTATCTCTGATTTAATAAATAAAGTGTTGTCTTTATTTTTTTATATGTTTTGTGTTGTGCGTATGTGTGTAGGAGTGTTATGTGATCATTGTTTGGGAGTAAGGTAGCCATTAATTTGTTACCCTCTACCTCTCTCCTACACCAGTGGGTGTTAGAGTAGGTTTAATGTTTGTTTAGATGTTTGAGAATACTCAAGATTGAGTCATAGGAAAGTTGTGAAAATAAACTTGCGGTTGAGTGAATAAATGACACACAGAGGTAATCTCAGTAGAATAAGTGCAAGAACACTTAATGTTGGAGACCTAGCATAAATTATAAGAGGAATCAAAGTAAGACTACCATAGAGACACTACAAAGAAGAAGAGTGCATGTTGAAGACATAAGTGATGATGAATAAGAAGGGAGTAAAAGAGGATCTTAAAGACCTGGAGATTTTAAATAACATGAAATGGAACTCGATATAATAGGTACAATAACACTTAATTTTTGAGACCTAGAATAATTTATAAGAGGAATCAAAGTGAGACTAGATTCCATAGAGACACCACAAAGAAGAGGAGTGCATGTTGAAGACATAAGTGATGATGAATAATAAGGGACTAAAAAAGGATATTAAATACTTGAAGGAGTTAAATAAATTGAAATGGAAGATATGGAAGATGAAGCTAAGACCATATTTCTCAAAGAAGTTACAAGGATTGGTAGCAATCCAAAACTAGATGCACCTTGTTATAATGGAAATTTCAATTATGAAGAACTTGTACAATAGATCACAAATATGGAAAAGTATTTTTAACACAAGTCGATGGGGGATCCTAAGAGGTTTATATTTTCATGCACAAAGTTTAAGGGTCACACATCACTATGGTGGGATCATGTGCAGAGTGAAAGACCAATAAAAGGTAAGGATAAAATTAAGTCATAGGAACTAATGGTGACTAAAGTTAAAGGTAAATTATCTCATATAAAATACTATATGAGTATGTTAAATAATCTGTAAAACCTAAAATAAAAGAATATGAGGATCAAATATTATATTGAAGAAATTAATAGGATTACTATACAAGCTAGACACATAGAATATGGTCGAGAGAAAGTAGCATGGTACATAAAATGGGATGTGTGTTGTTATTCAAGATGAAATTATTTTTATTAACCTGAAAATAGGAAAATAATCCTACCAATTTAAGTTGAGGGTAGAATAAGAGTTTTCTAAGAGACAACATATTAATTATAGAGGTAAACATAGGTCCTCAAGAGGAAGGGGATAGAGAAGTGGAGAAAGAGGGGGAAATTACTACACTCGAGAAAGAAGCGACTCTTAAATTGAGAAGACCAATACAATAGAAAGAGGGTATTTGTCTAAAATAAGATGATATTTTTGAAGAGGAAGATGACAAGAATTCATAGGACAATGCTTTAGGTGTAATAAGTATGTTGGACATAGATATTTTGAGTGTCTAGGAGAACCTCAAAACAACATGAGGAGAATTGAAGGGATGACTTATATTTCCCATGGTAATGAATAAAGTGTGGGATATACATTACATAAAAAATAGAAAGAACATGGATAATCACTTGAGATGAAGAGAGTGTTGTTTAAACTAACCAATGAAGTGAACGAGCCAATACATAGGAAAAGTCTATTCCATACTATTTTCAAATCCAAAGGTAAGTATTGAAAAGTAGTTATTGATAGTGGAAGCAAAACTAATTTGGTGTTTGAAGAAATGGTGTAAAAATTTGGGATGAAAATGTTAGTGCGCCCTAATCCATATAATGTTTCACGGTTGCTAAAAGGTCATAAAGTGAAAGTAAAATAGTAATGCATGGGGAGTTTTCAAATTGGTTTGTATAAAGATGAGATCTTATGTGACATTATGTTCATGGATTTATGTCATGTGTTGTGAGGAAGGTCATGGTAGTATGATAGAAGAGTTATGCATTATGAAAGAATAAACACATACACTCTCATGAAATACAAAAAGAAGTTCACCTTGAATTCATTAAATAATAAAGGAGATGAAGTGGAAAGCAATTCAAAGGTGATAATGATTTTAGGGAAGGAAATTATTAAAGTAGTAAGATAGAAGATATGTGTTTTATCTTCTTCTAAAACCTACATCAACAATGATAGACATTAAGGTAAGTCATCTTTCCATTGAAATTTAGTCTTTATTAAATAAATATGTTGATATTATGAAAAATGAATTATATAATGTATTACAACCTATGAGAAACATCAACCATTATTTGATTTTGGTTACACAAGCAATTTTTCATAATAATGTAGCTATTTTCCTAGTAATGAAGCTTATACACTAGCCCCTATGGAAATTTTTGAGATAAAAAGATAGGTGCAGGAGTTTGTGATACCCCTATTTTCACAATGTTTACCTTTAGATATATGGTGTTTTACATGTCCTATTAGTATGTTATTTATGTATTATTGAGACACGAGATGTTATTGGCCCCTTGTGTTTGAGACAAAGATAATATATTAAGTTATGTTGTTTCGTTACTTATGCAAGAATAGTTATATGCTTAGATTATATTATTTTTATTTTTATTATGACGTAATTTTACTCGCAATATTTTATTTCTCCATTATGATGCATATTATTTTTATACTATCAGAGCTATTTTTCTTAAGCATATATTTAATTATACATGTGTTTATAAGATTGGTATGAGTTTATTATCATTGAGATGTGATCCTCTAGATATGTCACATTCATTTTTTGATGATTGAGATAAATTATATTGTTTACATTCTACAACTTCAACTATTTAGGGTAGGAACTTTTATGTGCATAATGTTGTATAGGTAACAGGGGAGGACAATAATGGAATTAGGACTATGCCAAGAATGAGAACATCATTGGTAATGAGGTGGAATGTGTATATAACATTTCTTTGATTCAAACCATTCCTTGTGTCATATGTAAACCTAGTCAAAACTTTTGTAATTTTTAACCCTCTTAACACCATTCACCCTCTTAGATATTATTCATACCTTTCCTTATAAACCTTATGAATTTTATTTTATTGGTATTTCATTCAAAAACTATTGTTGTAAGCCATAAGTGGCTCCATTGAACCAAAACTCTGATGGAAACATAAAACTCACTTTGCATGTGTATTTTGAATGTTCTAGAAGTAATTAGATACACATTTAATCCCATTGTTGACTATGTGATATATGGAGACCTTGTTTGGAGTGTAGAGGAAGCCATATTACTAGTGCATGTGCCATTTATTATATGTGATAGTGGGATCACTAATTAGAGATGGATTTGCTTTCCCACATGGGCTTGTAAGAGAAGTTATTCCTAGGTGATACTTGTTCACCTTAGGCCAAGGCATGGGAAGTGACACATTTCACCTTCCAATTGGATTTTAGAGTTGTATATTTAACCATTTTGATGAAGGCAAACCTTCATCGAGACAAATTTTTCCATTTTGAAAATTCCAAGTTGGATGAGAGCTATAGAAGAAAGAATGAAACCATGTAGAAAAGGAAGGAACCTTGATTAGAAGGAGGATTTATCCATACATTTGTGAAGGATTTTATGTGTATTCCAAAGGAGAAAAAAGGTATTCTTCCATTTTCTATATATATATATATATATATATATATTAAATTCAAATTGAGAAGCTCCTCCCTTATGATTTTCCTCATTTTCAAGAGGTGTAGGGACAATTAGCCTACCCTTTTTCAACATTAATCTCAATGGTTGGGCTTATGTCCACTATATTGGTTTTATTACCCCCTTGGGCCGTAGAGATGTAAATTCCCTCCTAATTTTATTGTATATTTGAAAAATCCATTTATTAATTAAATTTGACATCGTTGGGATACCCAAATGGGTGTTAAATTGTCTTGAATTATTGTGTGATTTTTTTTGTAGTGGTAGTGGATAGTGAAATTAGTTTCTTATGCCCTCCTACATGTTTTTTTTAGTGTAATGGTAGTGCATGGTGGAACCAGGTTCCTCTACCCTCCTACATGTTTTTATTGTCATAATGGTAGTGGATATGGAATGGGGTTCCTATGCCCTCCTATGTGCTATTTTGTCATGGTCAATTGAGCTAATGCCCTCCAATGGCCAAGAGATGATAAAACAAGGAGGCATCCCCATGTTCTTCTCTTTCAATGGGAATTTTGTGTTGAAAATGTGTTATGGTTTCCTCATGAAATTTTTACTATTTTAAATTTTGTTTTTCTTTCCTTGTATGTTGGTTTTGGGGTATGGACACCTCTTTTGCGTAGATGAACTTGTAAGCCTCATAGATTTGTTGCCTAGTGAGTGTTCCTTGTCAAACATTAGTTACCATCCAAACCTCATTTTATCATTTTTTCCACCTTAACCAATGATCTAAATATGTTCACAGTATGGAGTTTAAGGCTCAAGAGTGCCTAGAGAAGCCACCTAATGATGACAAAAAGATGGAAGGCAAGCCCCTCATTCGGTTGTTTTTGTTATTGTTTGTGGAATTCATCAGAAAACTAAATTATTCAACACTATTGTATACATTTGTAAGGAAATTATATTGGTTACTTGAAATCCATGCTATTGAAATTATTTAGTTGAAAATATGTATGTAATAGAATTAAATTGTAATATTCATTGGCAATTAACATTATGATTCTCTATCACTTACTTACCATTCCTATTGATTGTGTTAGACTATAAAAGTAATGAAATGATTATCTTGTGTTAAAAATAAAATTATAAAATTTATTTGGACATATAGTTCACTATATTTTTACAATTATCTAAAAATAAAATTTATCTCTTTTTAAAACTTTCGAATTTGATTGATAGTTTTGAAGCTATGAAAGGCTAGAAGCATTTGTATAATTTTTATGCACTTCAATTCATTCCAAAATTTTCCAAATTTTATTGTATTATAAAATATGGTTAATCAAGGAATTAATGTAATTTAGGGTATAATTTTTGTACTAACAGTTAATTTATTGAATTTTCAAATTTTCATGACTAAAACTCCTTATACCTCCTTTGTAATCTACCCTTACTTCTTGTAGTTTTTATACAAATAAAATGAGGAATTGAAGTACCCAAGATAATTTTATATTAAAATTTATGATTTTTAGGAACTAATGCAATTTATTTTGTAATTTTTGGATATATGGATTTTTCATTATGAATTTTGGAAAATGGTTTTTTGTAGGATAGTTTTAAAATTACATAGGCCCTTGTGAAGGGCAAAAGAAAACATCACATAGGGCATACTAAAATGTTAAGTGGTGGTTCCCCATCAGATAATGCATTGTACCTATTTTAATCCCTAAGGGGAGAGTGGGAATGGAGGTGTGTTTTGGCATAGTTCTAGGTGGCTAGTAAGCCACATAGTCTACTAACTACCCCATCTAAATGGGATGGCCACAGTTACAATATGGCTTTGTGGCCACCCAACTAACTAAGTTTTCAGCCACTACCATTTAGACATATAACCATAGTATTTAGTTATACTAACCACCATATATAATTTTTATATATTAAAAATTATATTAATAAAATTAATAAACTTTGGTTTTTTTGTAATGTTATAACCTATAATGAAAAGAATAAAACTAGAAGCCTTATTCAAACTATGTATGAATATTTTTCAGTCAATTCAATTAATTCAAAGGTTTAAGGGTGGGATGAATCCAAAATTTACCCCCTTCCATTTTTTTCTCTTCTACATGATATAAATTTTAAGACCTAAAGATTTAGGATTTGTCAGATTTTACCTCCTTCTGGAGTAGAGGAGTTGTTTGCACCTTGTTGTCTAACATGGACTTATAGAAGTTCCAAAATAGGCTGAGCCAAAAAGGGACCCATACTATTTTTGTGCCCTCTACCATAAAAAATAAATTTGAATACTTGAAACTATTTTTTTCTTAAATTTTAACTTTAAACCTTGTTATGACCATTAATGATAGTGGTGGAGTTCCCTAGACTTTTTTCAAAACATTGAGATATTAAAACCTCTATAAGATTTATTTTAAATGAGTAAATTTAAATATTAACTCACATATTTGTATCATGCTTAAAATTTAAAAGTGAAATAAAATATTCAAACCAAAATTTTGTAGACTCTATTAATGGTAATTGTCTAGGGATGAAGAAGAAGAGGACGGATGACTATGAAAAAGTAATCCTCCAACACGTCTTCCCTCCTTTAAAAAATAAGATTTATCAATTCAGTGACTAAATTGAAGACCTTATCACCTCCATAAGGATATTTATGTCATATTTCACTTTAAATGTATTTTATGGTCAAGGTTTATTTGATCTAATGGTGGAGATGGGTTACTTCATTCATAGGGGGCTTAAACTAGATATTTTAGACACATTTTCAAATCCTATGGAGACTAAATGATATTTGTTTAAGATATTTTCTCTAAAAAAATTAATTGTGAAATTAATCTTTATTTATGACTTAAATGTGAATTAAACCATATGGTTAGCCAAAATCGCTTGGAACTCTCCTTGAACACTGTTGTGAGTTAGGACATCTCATTCATGCAAGTGGTTGCTCAAACCCACTTCTATTTACTTTTGAGTGTCTTTTAGTCCTTAGGAATGTGGACCCCATTAGGACCACTTATAGAGTTGTAATCTTATGTGAGAGCATGTAGGCTAATTAGAATAAGTGGGACTTATGTGGTTGTATAACAACCATGTGTCCAATTGTGCATTACATCCATGTCATTTGCGCATGTAGGTTATTTATATGTTTTGTGTTTATCATGTCATGAATATGGTGATATATTGGGTGATGAGGTTGTAAAAAATGTGCATTACACATTATCAAAAAAAATTGACATGTATTTATGTGTGTTTCCATCGGGTCATATTTTGGGCATGACAGAGTTGTTTGATAAATGTTTGATAAGAAAAATAATGATACCATGTGTAGTTATAATTATGTTAGTGCTAAATAAAAGAGGATAATCGTGAGTATGTGTAAATTCAAAGGTAATAAATAAGATCATTGTCAATTATATGTTTCCATTACCAAGGATATATGATTTAATGTATTGTCTAAATAGAGTTGAATACTTCAATAAGATATATTTAAAGAGTGGGTATCATGAAATGCAGAAAAGAAAAATTGAAGAAAGTAAAAGTACATTAAAAATAAATGATGGGTTATATTAGTGGTTGGTTATGCTCTTTAGGTTGACAATTTTTTTAATTAATTGTATGAGGCTCATGAGTGAGGTATTGCATCTGTTCATAGGTAAATTTGTAGTTATTTATTTGGATGATATTTTAGCTTTTATTCATTTTAAGGAAGAGAATTTAAATCATTTGATATTGGTTTTGGATAGGTTAAAAGAATAATTTTTTTTATTAATTTGAATAAGTGTAGCTTCATGTGTATCTTCATGTAAGTGAAATTATTGTATTTGTGATTTGTAGTCATAAAACATGGGTGGAAAATGAATCATCAAAATGTGAAAGAAATTGTAGAATGGCCCTCACAAAAGAGCACATTTGAGGCTAGGAGTTTTCATGGATTATCTATTTTTTATACAAAATTTATCATAAAATTTAGTGTATGTAGTCAAATCACAAGTATTTTTAACGGAAACAAGCATAACTTTTATTGGACAACTGCATTAAACATTTGTTTTTCGTATTTTGAAGAAGAGAATAGAATAACTAGTATTAGAATTACCTAAATTTTTGAAGATATTCCAAGTGGATTGTGATGCAATCAAAACAACCATTGGGATATTGCTAAGTCAAGAAGGTAAGCTAATTGCATACATTGGTGAGAGGATAAATAAGGGAAAGAAAAAATATTATTTTTATGATCAAAAATTTTAAGTAAAAGTGGAAGCTCTTAAAAAGAGACAACATTATTTATTGGTGAAGCAATTTATTTTGGATATTGATCACCATGATTTATAGTTTATAAACAGCCAAGGTAAATTAAACTAAATCTATATGAAATGGGTAAAATTTACTTAGAGTTACTCTTTTAAGTTGAAAGAAAGAAGTGGAAAATCAAATAGAGTTATGGATGCCTTGAGTAGGCAGACTCTTATTGTGAATGAACTCAAAGGTGAATTTGGTTTTGAGTGAATGAAAAAATGGTACTAATATAATTAGGATTTTAGAGATTTTTTGGAAGCATGTGAAAACCCCATGGAAATGGACAAAACATTATGGCTAGAATACATGATTTCAGGATGGATTATTATTTAAGTGTAAGAGATTATGCAAACCTCAGGGCTCCACGAGAGAGAATTTAATGAAGGAGAAACATATTAGAGGATTAACTTATCACTTTGGGTATGATAAAATTTTAAAGCAGTTCGGTGAACAATAATTTTGGTTGCAAAAAATATTTATGTGAAAAGATTCATTCAAAAGTGTAAAAATTGTCAATGTGCAAAGGGGAAAAGTTAGAATATGGGTTTATATCACTCATTACCTATTCTAGACAGACCATGGGATGTGTTAAACATGAAACTCATTCTTGAACTATCAAGAACACAATGAGGCCATGACTCTATATACTTTTTTATTGCTAGATTTTTAAAGATGACACATTTTATGGCATGCATAAAGATTATTGATGCCACAAATATTTATAACCTATATTTTAATGAGGTTGTCATATTCCATGAATTTACATGAAGTATTATATCAGATAGGGATACTAAATTTATCACACATATTTAGAGAACATTATGGTAGAAATTGGGCACAATATTAGATTTTAGCTCAACTTATCACCCTCAAATGTGTGGACAAATGGATGTTTTCAATCATAGTCTCAATAATTTTTTGAGATGATTAATTTAAATAAAATCACAAAAATTGGGATCTAATTTTTACAGAAACTTAGTTCTCTTATAAAAATTTGGTGAATTCGAGTATAGGTACGAGTTGTTTTCAAATTATTTAAGGTAGTAATCCTAGAGGCATGCATGAATTAAGTAGTACAAATTAAGTAACTAAAATAACTATTTAAGGTGAAGATTATGCTAAAATGATGAATGATATACATTTGGAGTTTAAAATGATATTAGAGGAGAGTAGTAAGAAATATAAAGAACATGATGATCAGAGAAGATGAGACCACAATTTTGAAGATAGAGACTTGGTTTTAGTCCATTTACATAAAGAGATATTTCCAAAAGGTGAGTATAATAAAATCAAGTGGGAAACTGGATATTTTAGAATTTTCAAAAAAATCCAAGAGATAGAATATTAAATTGAGTTTTTAGATGGAGTAGATATCCTTCCAATTTTTGATTTATCAGGTTTGTATCCCTATGTAGTAGAACAAATAAAAGATAAAAAGTTAACTATGGATTATATGTCTATTGTTTGGAAAGAATAGTTGTGAATCAAGAAGAAAGAAGAAATAAATGTCATTATGGATAAGATAATTGGTATGAAAACAAGAGGTAATAAATAATATGCATGCCTAGTAAAGTGGGGAAATAGAGAAGCCAAAAATGCAACCTAAATGAATGCATATGAGATTGTGAAGCATGTCTGATCAATTATAAAATTTAAAACTTCATGAGTAGGATCTCCCAAAAAAATTAATTACCCTAGGTGTTTGAGGTAGAAGCATCCAAGGTGTATGGGAAATATTACGTCATCCATAAATGTTTTATTTTTTTAAATTTTTCAATAAGTAGCCTAAGGTTACAGTCTATTTTCATATAGTTCACACTATTCAAATTTGGGGATTGATGAGTTCATAGGGATCAAAAACTTTATTTGGTTATAATTAATTCATAATGGTATTTATAATGCCATGTTTAAGTTCACATAATAACAATTTATAGATAAAGTTCATCATGACCACATCCTATTTTTATAAGTCCCATTATCATTGAAGTCCCAAGGGTAGTAATGGTCACAATTCTAAGGTAGGGTTCCCATGGAGGGGGATGCTGCTCTTATTTTTAATGAATAGGTGGCTCCATGATAAATGAAAGGTATGGTAAAATGAAATTTTAGAATCTTTTCCTAAAACTAAGGATCTAGCTATTTTTTAGGGAGAAATTTTGAGGGGGTGAAAATATCAAAGTTATTACTAGAATCTAGATAATGTGAATGTAATGGAGACGTGATCACATAAGATGAAGCAAGTGCACACCATATAGATGCTAAAGAAATTTTAAATTATACAAGAAGATAAATTGCACAAGACAAAATGGAGAAAACCAAAATCTAATTAACATGAGATAGTCAAAGTGAAGAATACATATAGGAGAGCACGTAAGTAACTCCTCCACAAAAGGTGGCCAAGGCACCCCAAAAATAGACTATAACTCCTCCATGAAAGGTGGTGACAAGGTCCTAAGAATAGATAAGTAACTCCCATCAAGGGAGTTACTTATGACATTCTTATGACACCTATGACACATCTATGACACACATCTCCACATAAGCTATCCTATCCCAAAAATTTAATAAAACTCCATGTATGCACAAAAAATACAATTTCCCTAATTAAAAAATAGGGAGAAATAGAAACCTACACTAATACCCCCCCATAAGCATAGCTTAGGTGGGCAGTGTGGAAATATAAAATGGGTCATGGAAACTAGGCCTGATGAGGTACCCATGTACAAATACAATCTCCCATAAGATAGAGAAAAGGAGAAAACCCGTAGGAAAAAATTCCTCCCCACCAAAAGAGAGACATAAATGAAAGAAGAGGTTAGTGCCCCCCGTGAAAATGATGTTGCTGCAGATGTGGACCACACCCCAAGAAGAGCTCGTAGATGAATGAACTTTCTCTTAGTGAAAGGTTTGGTGAAGATGTCTACAACCTACTCTGAAGACTATAAAAATATCAAGTCAATGACCTGACTATGAATAAGCTCTCGAATGAAATGCATGTGAATCTCTATGTGCTTGGTCCACTGGTGTTGAATTGGATTCCTGCAAATCTAAATGGTACTCTAGTTGTCACAATAAATGATGGTGGGCTACCTGATAAAAATGCCAAACTCAAAAACAATCCCCTGAAGCCAAATAACCTCAGTAGCTACATTAACAGCTCCCCTGTACTCTGCCTCTATGGATGATATAGCAATAGCATTTTGCTTCTTGCTAAACCAACTGATAAGACTAAAACCTAGAGAGAAACTATAACCAGAAGTGGACTTGCGAGTCTATGAATCACCAGCCCAGTCTAAATCTATATATCTAACCAAGTTAACCTCTATGGCAAATCTGTAATGAATCCTATATCTATGTGAACCCTGTATGTAATGTAAGATCCTCTTAGCTACTTTTTAATGTAGCTCATGAGGTTCTTGCATGAATCTGGAGACAAGTCCCACTATATATGATATGTCAGGCCTGGTGTGAGTTAAGTAGATGAGACTACCAACAAGTTGTCGATACCGAGTGGCATCAACCAATAGTGAAGAATAGTCAGCCTCGAGCTTGACCCCTAATAGAAAGGGAGTCAGAGATGGCTTGCAATCAGCCATGTGAAACTGAGCCAATAAATAAAGAGCATACTTAGGTTATGTAAGAGAAATCCCTAAATCTAACTATGAGATCTTGATGCCAAGGAAGTAGTGCAACAAACCCAAGTCTATCATGTCAAATCTCTCCTAGAGAGATGCCTTCACCATTGTAATAGCCGATGAAGAACTCCCAGTGATCAAAAGATCATCAACATATAGAACCAAAATTAGGAGCGAATCATCCTACCACATGAAGTAGACATTGAGATCAAAATGGCACCTAGTGAAACCCACTATGAGAAGGAAGGAATCCATCTTGACATACCAAGCCTGAGGGGCCTGTTTGAGGCCATAGATAGAGTTTCTAAGTCTGCATACTAAGGAAGAATCCTAAACAAATCCTGGTGGCTAATCCATGTAGATCACCTCCTCTAGGTCTTCATGAAGAAAGGCACTCTTTACATCCATCTGATGCACATCCCAACCATGTGTTGTGGTAATAGCCAAGGTGAGTCGGATAGAAGTCATCTTTGCAATGGATGCAAAGGTCTCTGAGTAGTCAATGCCTGCCACCTATGAGAAACCTTTGGCGACCAATTACACCTTGTACTTATCAACCAACCCATCTGATGCAAACTTGGTCTGATATATCCACCTACATCAAACCATCTTTCTTCCCTTAGGAAGTGAAGTCAAATCCCAAGTGTGATTTTTGATTAAGGAAGAATATTCTATCTCCATAGCACTATCCCACTTAGGTACCCCAGATGCCTCTCAAAAAGTCTATGGATCTGAAATTGAAGCAAAGAAGGCATGTGGATCTCTTTTAAAATACCCTTAGTACATCTATCATCTGTGGGATCTCCTGCCCAAGTGCCAACACTCTCAAGTGCCTGTCTAGCCCAAAGTGGCTCGAAAGTGGGTGATTCAGGTGCTAACTCCTCATCCTTTGACTGACTAGAGGTGGATGACTCTAAATCACTATCCTCACTATCTAAACTTGAATAAGAAGAAGATGTCTCTAGCTCAAGAACTTGTTATGGCTGATCTGAATCTGATGAGGAATCATCATGAAGAAGTAGATCCGATGAGGGAAAAGAAGTGTCAAGTGTTGAGTCTCTAGGCCTCTCTTAAAAATGGACACTTCTCTTGATGAACAACTCATGAGTGACTGGATCTAGAAGGTGATACCCCTTAATACCATCTAGATATCCTATAAAGGTGTAAGGCTTAGACTGACGTTCCATAGCTTTGCATTTCTTCTTTAGAATGTGGGCCATCACTGGGGATTTAAAAACCTTGAGGTTCTCAACATCAGGATTCCTTTTATGACAAGATTTAAAGGGTGTTATCCCTTTCAAAGCTTTGTAAGGAACCTTATTTTGAATGGAGCAAGCACAATTGATGGATTTGGCCCACTACTATGGTGCTAAGGATTTGGAGTGAATCATATAGCTACCCATCTCTTTCAAGAACCTATTTTTGCGTTCTGAAACCCTTTTCTGTGAAGGACAATAAGTGACTATGCACTGAAAATCAATCCCCTCTTTGGTGCAAAACTGCTCAAACCTGTTGCTAACATACTTCCCTCCATTATCAATTCGAATAACCTTGATGGATATCTCACTTTGTTTCTCAACAAGAGCCTTGAAGTCTAGAAAATTTTCAAACACTTCAGAATTTTGTTTGAGAAAATATATCCAAGTGTACCTAGAGAAATCATCAATTAATGTGAGGATGTACTTGGCCCTTGTGAAGGATGGTTTGGGAAAGGGTCCTGGTACATCATTGTGGACTAACTCCAAAGGTTTTGAAGCCCTCTAGGATTTGCCTTTGTCAGATTTTGCTTCAGGATGCTTCCCAAGGGAGAACCCCTCGCAAAGTCCTTTTGAGAATTGGACATGAGGCAAGCCAATGACTATATCATTTTTGCAAAGTTGCTCAAGGTAGCAGTAGTTAAGGTGGCCAAACCACTCATGTCACAATTTACTAACTCCATCTGAATGAGTCAGCAATGTTGTTGGAGAAGAATTTGATGCAAAATGTGAGGTGTATAACCTTGCTTGGTGATCTTCCCTACCCACTGCCACTATAGTATCACTATGTAACTCCCTGATAACCACTGAATCTGGTGAAAACTTAACTGTCATGCCCTAACCAATGTGAGGGATTTGGTACACTGATAAGAGATTGGTTGAAAGAGAAGGAACACTTAGAACATTATTAAATGTTTATCCTTCCATTTCAACTGACCCTCTCCCTATAATAAAAATTGAAGTGTCATCACCCAAACTAATTGAAGTCATGCTTCAAGGCTCTAAAAATGAAAACTCAACTAGTAAAGATCCCATGTGGTGAGAAGCACCCAAATCAATGACCCATGATGATGTAGTAGTAGCTACAAGGGTCCTTCCCTTTTCTTTCTCCTTACACTTGCCTTTTGCCTTGGTATAATCTTGGGTAGATGAGTTCTACTTGATGGACTCAGGAACACCTATGTTGTGCTTCTCTAGAAGATGAGTTAAGTGATCTATTTGTTTCTTCGTGTATTTGTGTTCATCATGCCTTGTATTTTTACAATAGGCACACTTAACCTTCTCCTTCTTAGGTTTAGCATTGGAAGAGGAAGTCTTAGTGTTGTTTTTTGTAGGATTGTTTTTTTCTTTCTTCTTCTACTGGTCCTTGTTCTTTTTCTTCTTCTCCTTTGTTGAAGTCTTATTCCTTACCATTTCAAACTATCAAAGCTTGGGGTTGAGTAGGATTCATTTTTCCAATTTAAATTAGCTTATCTTGCTCCCTAGTCAAGTCGGCAATGAATGAATCCAAAGAAGGCATTTTCCATGTAGTGCCAAGGGCATTTTTTGTGGCATAGAAAGTGGAGACAAAGACTGAATAGCTTGGAACTAACAGTGCGAGAATAGAAAGGATGAGTTGATCATCTTTCTTGTCTATCTTGAATTCTTTCAATTTTAATCTAAGGGATTTAAACTTAGTGAAGAAGTCTTGTAAGGTGTCAAGGTTGCTAGGACTTAGACTTATGAGTTCGTTTTCAAGCTCATGTCCTCTCATCTCATCAAGCTTCCCAAATAAGAGTTATAGGGTGTCCCATATATATTTGGGAGTCTTGGAGGTTTCTAAATGGAAGAGAAGTTTTGGAGACACAAATAAGCTCAGTAATCCATAGGCTTCATCACTACGATTATACCACTTGACCTTTTTAGCATCAATATTGGATTCTACTTCAGTACCCATGGTGATCCTATACAACCCTTTGCTTCTAAGAATGATTGACATTTTAACCTTCCATTCATGATATTTGAAGGGTGTTATGGATTTTTGTTGAAAATAATCCATTTTAAGCTGAATTTAGGTGAAGTTGTGTTGATTGCAAGTTGTGAAATTATGCAAAAAGGACAATAAAAGCAAAGATTTGTAAGTTGTGAAAAGCAGTCACACCCCTTCAAAATATTTATCCCCCTAAAATATGCAAGTTCATGCTCAAAATACATCGAGCTTAGCTGAGAATGCATCTTAGAGAAATCAGTGCAAGACTTAAGCAAACAGGATGTCGGACTCAGCCAAAAATGTGTCCCGAGAGACCCAAATTTTAGCCACTTTCTAAAATAGTACATTTTTAACAAATAACAAGCCTACACTATGGATAATTGAATTAAAAATACCTTTTCAAAAAATAGCACCCAAATCTGAGCTACCATTTGCAAGATATTAAAGGTTCAATTTTCTCGTAAACTAGTGTTTTTGCAAAAAAAAGCACTAAAACATTAAAAAAAATGTCTGTTTTGAGAGATAAAATGGCCTTCCAACCACTCATTAGATTTAGCATAGAATGAGGAATCCAAAGGAGGTTTGTGTGAGGGGGAATTGGCCTCCTACCAGCTCGGGCCTCACCCTTCATCTTCGTAGGTTGAAGATACAAGTTTTAAATGTTAACCCCAAAATTATCAAACTGTCTAAATAAATTAATATTCAGTCAAATTGACTGATTTTTTTATACAAGTCAATTTTTAACTTAAAAAAAAGGCAAAGGACAATTTGATGGATTCAAAGTGTTTAAGGGCCCACATGGGATGCCAAGCAAGGAAGGGGTGCCAAAAAAAACACAATCCAGATTTTGCTCAGAAAAAAACAAAAGAAATGAACTACAGACCTGCTAGATGCCGTACGACCTAATGGCACCTTGTTTTTGCTGAAGGCA
>JARHVA010007279.1:232500-237500 GCA_037957365.1 Torreya grandis | reverse complement strand
TCATCATTGTCATAAACAAGCATCATGGGCATTAAAAAACATCATGTGCCTAAAAAAATTGCATGCCTCTAAAAGCATCACTTTCTTGTAAACTAATGGCATGCCTATAAAAGTGTTGCGAGTCCATAAAATCATCACTAGGATGGAAAATATTTACTGTGTTATAAAATTATCACCTGCATGATAATATATCACAAACAAATATTACAATCTTAGGAAAACATTGTAAGCTTAGGAAAGCGTCGTAATTTTAGGAAAACGTCACATGGATTGAAAAGTGTCACAATATAGAAAATCTTCATATAAATCCATTAATTTAATAAAAGTGTATAAATCTAAAAAATATCAAAAATGATCACAAACATATTTTAAATTGAATCTCTATTTCTTCGTTTGCATCCACAAGTGTTTGATTTATTTGTTTGTTGAATCACCTATTTATTGGATCCTTTTATACTAGTTGAGTCATCAAATATTGTTGATGTAAGGATGAAAATATCATTTAATTCTTAGTATATTTATATCAATTAGACAACAAAAATCTTTGATGGTAGGTGTATCTTTTTAAAATTTATCTAAAGGGGTTTTGTATTTTGATGGATGGTATAGAAAACCATCATCCTCACCAACTGGACTATAACCCTTGCAATGAGATGTATCTCCTTAATATTTATGCTCATTCTATTAGAAACATCAGTTATTGGTAGTGAATGAATATTGTATTCCTGCTTCTATGGTATGATTATTAAAACCCCAACTTCAATGTAATTTTCACCATAGTTAGACTCACATTTACAGCAGCAGTAAAATACACTGTAAAACCACGATGGTTATACACACACATTAGCAGAAAGACATGATGAATAATGTGAAAAGAGTTGGACGTTGTTCTCATTTACTATTATCTTAATAGACATTTGTTGTCAAGGAGCTTAACATTTGCATTTTATTGTGAACTTGCCAGCCAGAGATGGAGCAAGTTAGAGAAACCCAAGAATTTGAGCACTTGTTCTAGTGAATATCAGATCATCCCCAGGCCTTCATGGAACATTATCCACACACCTCTACTACTTACTCTAACTATATTGGTTCAAAACAAAAACAAAATAAAAATTGTCCATTGGGTTTTTTTTTTCCAGAAAATGGAAGAGATAATGAAGAATAGTGGGGACGCCAGGTGGTGGAATGCATTTGGCATCTGGGTTTTCCCCATTGCAGTAAAGTAGTAGAACCAATTTCTGGAATATTGTCGAGTGGCAATGGCTTACTCCAACCAAAAGATGGCATCTTTGGAAGTGCAATTTACCTATTCCCTCGTAGACTTGTTGTTATGCTCATTGGGATGGTGATCACCTACCGAGCTCACGTTGAGAATGTTGTCCAACACCACACTTGTATTTTCAAACTTATTAGGCCCAGTGTAACAGGTTCAATTCCTCAGCAATCCTACCTCACACATAGTTACAATAGTGTCTGGTCTGACACAAGTCGGTCTCTAAACACCAAACTGCGTCAGTTGTTTGTGTTTGTCTTTTATTCTAATTGGATGGTATTATGGCAGGGGCTTGTAGTACATTTTTAGAGCTATGAAGGAAAATCCAAGCTCGTTGCAATGGTGACAGAAGAATGGTTTCCAGACGCTGATTAACTGTGCAAGAATTGTGCTCATGCTCTTTCTCGGATGAAACAACCTCTTACCCATTCTAACATGCATATTATTCAATATCAAAAATTTTATCCCATTAATACTCGAGTTACCACCTCTAATTGACAAACCCTCTATGCATGTGAAAATTACAGGCCATGCCACCTCTAATTCACAATTAATGCATTTTCCAAAAAAATTGAAACAATGATGAGTAGTATCTTCTTCTTTTTTATATATATTGAAATAAAGTGTTATAAAATAATGAAGTTATCAATAGGCAGTTGGAAAAAGAATATAAGAGTTGTTATATAGTATTTCAACAGTTGAACAAGGAGCTGAAAGCATTACATAATCAAAACTGAAAAATCTACCCAAACAACATTACATCGACTGTCTAACTGACAAACCCTCTACAGATGTGAATATTATAGGCCATGCCACCTCTAATTCACAATTAATGCATTTTCCAAAAATATCGAAAGAATGATGAGCAACTTTGTGTAAGCGTAAAAGTCAAGTGTAAATGTGTAATCAGTAGCATGAGTAATCTGTTGCATCATACTACGGATTTTTTTCTTACTAGGTGTTAAAAAAAATTTAGAGGGTTTGAAAATGTATGAGTTATGAGATTTGACACCTCTCGACCGGGTCATCACATTTATTTCACACCTTCGTTTAATTAAGAAACACCGATGCAATTCATATAGACATTAAATACACCATCGACATTTATTCAACTACCTCTTCATCAATGGAAACTGTGTTCAAAACCTTCATGTTGCTGTTGTAGCAACATAGTTATTAAATTTAAAAGGTTGGTTTTAATTTTATGTTAAAAGGGTATTTATTCAACTACCTCTTCATCAATTGAATGTTGTAAAAAATAATTTATTTAGATTGATAAAAGTAAATTTAGTATGCGTATTATTAAAAATATGAATTATAGATGCTTCAATTCCAATTTATTAGAGAATGATTCAAACACACAAAAATAAAATATATATTTATTTACTTTATATAATTGTTTACAAATTTCTATTCAAAGATTTCATTTGAAAACTACAATTATTATGTTAAATCATTCTCATAAACCGTAATACATAACTTATTTATTTACTGGCACTTGCCCTGAAGGTAATTTATTTGATTTTTTATATAAATCAAATTAAACAAAAATGTTTAGTAAAATTTTGGAAATACAACTTTCAGAATTTATTCAATAATATTATCAGTCACCCAAAACTATATAACAATCATAATTCATAACATCTTACTTTATACAAATCAAATGTACTTTTGTTTTCCAAGGATGAGATAAAATAAAATAGTTAAATCACAAAAACAATATCCATCACATAGCTACCTTATTAAATCTTATAATAATGTACAATTGAGTTTAACAAAGAGAGATAGCTTCATACATTGGATTGGATTAACATGAAACATACACCATTGTAAAAAGATAAACCATTTAAAATACTTAATAGAGTTCACATTGAGTGACCCTAATCAAGCTTTATATATGGTAGCTTATACTCAATTCACTAAGAAACCCACAATCTCATTATAAAAAGATTTGAGTTGAATAATATCTAATTATGCAATGTTACAATATCAACTTGAATAGTCAAAACTTGTATATTCAACTTGTTTATTTCACAGTAATTCTTTTGTATGTCAATACACAATCTATGCACCTACTGAGTCCATCCATTAGTGGGTACCCCTATGTTTTCCAACCATCAGTTAAAGATGAAAGTAAGAATGTCATAGCCAACATAGAGTATACAACTAAAACAAACAATGTGATGAAGAATGGCCACAAGTATAAGAAGGGGTATAGCCAAAACCAAGGTTTTTCCATACACACTAAACCCAATAAATGAATTTCAATGAAAAAGTATTTAAATTTTTCAAACTTCACCTAGTCTTACAAATAGAGAAGTTCTAAAACTTTTAATGGTATCATGACCTTTAATATCTTTTCATTTTGTATTCAGATGAAAATGACATCCATTTGAATCATGTTCCTAGCTCAATGTTCTAGTTGGTTTCTCACTTATAAAATAATTCAAAATCAACAATGAAAAAATCCAATAACACATAAATGACATAAGACTATCCCACCATAAAAAGATGGAAAATAGGCAATTCAATCTGCAAAATAAAGAATAGGGGTTTGACTATGCAGCATCATACTTTTATTTTTACCTATTTATACCACCTTTGCCACTGCACAACAAACTTCTAAGACTAACTTAGCTCATTTCTACCACATCTTCACCTAATACAACAAGGTGTTAACAGTACATGTTCATAGTATAGTAAAAAAACATATATAAATATAAATGTTGTATTAGTGATTATAAATAGTGTTAAATAATATTTAAATATTTTTAAAGTATCCAAAATGACAAAAATAAAGTAAAATAACCTCAAAATAATCATCCAGATATTTTTCCATATCCTTTTTCTAAGTAAACATCTTCAAAAAAACATCAACTTTAACTTCACTTGTGGAATGCTGGTCACTAAAAGTATGAACTATAGAAGCTTCAATTTCAATTTGTTGGTGAATAATTTAAACACATAAAAATAAAAATATATTTATTTATTTATTTAACTTATATCATTGGTTTCAAACTTCTATTGAAAAATTTCCTTTCAAAGACTATCACTGTTTTGATGTTTTTGTTTTCTTCTATTCTTCTATTTCACACTATTGTACTAATGGATCTATTAGTCTAGAGGAAGATGATTTCATAATTTTATATAATTATATACATCATAAATAACATTCTAATCTAGTTTATTTAGATAATGAGGTGCATAAAGGGAAATAAACAGTAACATATCCAATGTGTTCAAAGAAAGTCTAGATTGATCATCATTCTTTATCATGTTTAACTTTGAGAAAAAAAATTCACATACTGTTGTGCTCGATAAAATATAAATAATAGCTTCTCATAGACACATTAAACATGGACTAATTTCAAACCATTTATATTCAGCCCCACAAAGATCCCATACTTCAAACATATGTTTTTTTGAGTAGGATTTATAAATAGTACAAATAAATTCATTCATCTCACCTAAACATTTGATAGTATCTATAATATGTGAATTTCCAACATTATTATTTTTATATAAATATGTTAACCATATTTTTGTTTGATGGTATCTATCATCCATATTGCTATAATAATTACAAGGATTGAAAACTTCATAACATTAAATATAAGTAAATCTATGAACTTTACATCTAGAGAATCAATATTTTTCACTACAAAACTTTTTCTCAATATAATGAAATCTAGTGTCCCTGATCTTTGTGAGTTAGGCATGCTCCCAA
>JARHVA010007279.1:212500-227500 GCA_037957365.1 Torreya grandis | reverse complement strand
TAGACATTAGATACTCTATCAGTTAATTTTATATGTGAACCTTTTTGAAAATCTATCCAAAAGCCTCAAGTCTCACACATATTAGAGTTAGGAAGCATATTTTTTTCAATTTAAAATTTTACTTCCAAATACTTTGAACACATTTTTTTTAAGATTAATGAAATGGCTATTCTTTTTATTGATATTCACTTTTGGCAGAAGCTATGAATCGGTTTGGGACATAATTGAAGGCCCAGAGCTCCACAAGATTACCAATAATGACCACATCCTTCCTCATGTACCTTATTGAAATTTGAACCTAAGTGGGGATTAAAAAAACCAAGCCACTTTACCAACTCAACTACATCTCATTGGTGTGATGAAATGGCTATTACATGTTAAATTTTAGTAGTATTTTTAAAGAAAGACAAGGGTTACATAATGGTTCATTCTTCTTATATTTTATGATGAGAAATTTTATAAGATTGCATGAGGTGTCACGAAAAAGAAACATTACATAGTGGTTAAATCCTTTTATATTTTATGATAATCATATTTTTCAGATTGAATGAGGTGGCATGACATTTATTGGTAGAGAAAATTATTTCAATAACAAGAATAATGTATAATAGAATGAAAAATGTATAAGCAATATGGATCTCTATTTTAGGAAAAAGTCATCTCCTTCAATTTGACTATGTAAATAGCATTGCCAATTTGACAATATATGCTTACCAATTTACAAAACTATTTATATTTTGTACTAAATTTTGTCCTTAATAATAAAAAATATAAAAAGTGTTATGACTCACATGTCCCAACCTATCTTAAATCCTTGCATATATCGTAGACTCTAGGATCATAAAATTGAAGTCAATTTTATAGTTTAATAGCAAATACTTGAACCCATTTTTGATAAGAGATATGAAATGGCTATTACCTATCAAGTTTTAGTAGTATTTTAAAAGAAAGGTAAGGGTTGTGTAGTGGTCAATTCTTCTCATATTTGATGATTAGTGGTTTTATAGGATTGAATGATATTTATTAGTAGTGCAAATTATTTCAATAACAAGAAAAATATATGATAGAATTAAAAATTTATAATAAATATGGATATCTATTTTAGAAAAAGGTCACGTCTTTCAATTTGACTTTGTGTAAATAGAATTGTTATATTGACAACATATGTTTTCTAATTTACAACTCTATTTGTATTTTTTACTAAAATTTGTCCTTAATACTTAAAAATATGAAAGGGGTTGTGACCCACATCCTCACCTCTTCAAAATAAATAAGGACCCTCTTTCATTTTGAATGGATACAAGAATTTTATTTTCACAGTGTATCTATGATTCAATTCATACTTTGAAACCTATTCATGCTTTGAGATAAAATTAAATAGGTTACCAAATATCCTTGCAAGATATTAAGTAATATTGTGGTTACATTTTAAATCTTAGTTCTAAAGTACACATTGAAAAATTATAACACCTTTATATACTTTAAAACCTAAGATTCATAATAGAAATGAAATAAATAAAAGTGGTTGCATAAAATCTAATATAAGTTGAAGCATCCACACATATTATTCATAATAATTGTGATCCTTATGACCTTTGGGAACTAATGACCCTAATCTCACATTAAAGTAAATTGTATAAATTTAAAGACTTCACATAAGTTAAAGTGACTATGTGGACTTAGTGATAACATGACCTTATGACTCTGTCAGTTTGTGAGTTTCCCACATATGTCCATGCAAATATTTGGTGGCCTTGAACACATAAAATTTAAATTATAAGTGTGTTCATAGTGACCTAAGTCTATGTTTCAATTGATATAACCATTTATTATTAAATGAAATATATATTCTAATTGATATATAGAGGAGTCCATTCACAAATTGTGAAACTTGTGACAGTTCATACTTCATGAACTCCATGATTCTACCAAATGCTCTATCTTTTGGCCACATGATAAAAAATAATTTTCAATTTACATATCTCTAACCTTGTGGCCAATCAATGATCACCATGTACCTTCTTATGATCTCAACTTTTATTAGAAGATTTTCCACATAAGTTTTAATATGTTTTAGTCAATAATGATTGTGACCACTTTATTTATTCATAGTTAAAGGAATAGATAGAAGTGAGGATTTGAAAAAATCAAATATAACGATAGGGTTACATAACACATAGTGAAATTCACATTGAAAGATGATCATATGAGATCTACAAATGGCATTACCTCATGATTTCTAGATGGTCATTACATAGTGTCCTATGATCATTAAATTTCATATAAGGTGCACATACATAAAGAATATAAATTATATTGAAGTCAATAATGAGTCCTTGGACTTTTCAATAAATCACTTAGAACCTTGTGACTTCACGTGCTTGAACTAGTCAAATTTTACCACGTGGTATGGTGCACATGGACATGATGAAACAAATGACATAGGTAGCTATGATGTCACCCCATGAAGTGACCCTATCAAGAGGATCCCACATTTCTCAATATGATTATTCACATTTTATTTGTAATTGTGATCACTTTATTCATAGAAATAAAATCAGACCGATGGTTTTAAAGAGTAGAATGCATATAGTAATGGGTCTATATGAAACCACTATAAGATGAAATTGAACCCCATGCCATGTGACCCTGCAACCTATAGGTAATTTCCACATGTCCACCTAATTTTTAAAAGCTTCATTAAAATTTTAGTGTGTATTCTATTTACAATGTGATCACACATATTTTTATCAAAAGTTATGTGAGAATTCTGTATTTACTTCTTTTACATAGGTTTGTGATGTTATCAACTCCATAACAAACAAATAGATAATCTTGTGACCCTAATCTAATCATAAGATTCCATGTGTCACCATGAATAAAAGTAAATCCATGAAGGTAAAGTAATCACAAGAGGCCATGTGTCTTAAATACATTATTCAAAGTAAAGTGAAGATGTGATAAAGTTTTGGGCTATCATGTGATCATTTCCTATGGCCACAATAAGACAAAACTTAAATAAAAAAGGCCACAATAAGACAAATCACAAATAAAAAAGGGTAAACAAAACAAAATAGGACCAAGTCCATCAATGTGTGACCAACTGATGAAAGCCACATGTGGATATAACAAGAGGAACTTCATATTGAAAGAAGATCATGTGGGCTCTGTGAATGACATCACCCCATCGCTATTAGGTAATCACCACATGGTGGCATGTGATCAATTAATTTCACTAAAGGTAAATAAACATGAAGATTATAAATTCAAATGAATTTGATATAAGTCTATTAGCTTTATAGTAAATCACTAGAACATCGTCACTAACAAGCTTGAACCACTCAGAGCTTGTCATGTGGTGTGGTATGATTGGCCACAATGAATGAAAGGAAATAGAAAGCTATGATGTTACCCTATAAAGTGACATATAATAAGAGGCCATATGGCTCAATATAATTTCCCAAGTATTGTTTGTAAGTTTAACCTCTTTGTTCACATGAACAAATGTGGACCCATGAATTTTTAGATAAGAATACATATAATAATGGATCTACACAAAGCCACCATTAGATGAAATCAAACCATGTGCCCTATGATCCTATAGCCTATAGACAATCGCCATGTGTACATCTAAATTTATTTGTCCCATCTCAAGCCTTGAAACTATCTCCTTCATCGAGTTCTACTCCTAAATGTTTGGTGCATTGGTTGGTGGAATATAATTTTTTTGGGGTGGAATGTGCCCTGGGTGGTCTTGGTAGGCATATAAACCCTCTTTATAATAGTTTTCTTTGGGTTTACTCTTTGATTCAAGTATGTTTGTTGTTGATTCTTGGGTGGTTAATATGAAGTCCCATAAATTTGTCGTTGTGTCCTATATGAATACTTTAGGTTTTAGGGTGTCATTTATTGTTTTATCAAAGTACATGTTGGCAGAGATGAACTTGTTAAAATGTTTTTCACATTACCCCCAATTTAAAATGAGTCTTTTTCTCCTTATGATTATGAAGGAGTGACAGTCTCTTCATGGTTAAAAAGGTATGATCTATGTTAAGTGGAACATGCTTTAAAACATCTAAAATTGTATTTTATTTATGAGAAAATCCAAGATCTACCATAGACATAGGATAAATTTGGGTATGTTGTATTTGTTTTATCATATGTTCTTACTCTTTAGAAGTGATATTGTTAGTTGAAATCATAACTAATGAGGGTGTTAGGTATATGACAAGATGGTTTGTGTATTGTTGACTAATTTTATGAATCTGGTATCAAGTTCTTGATCATTTGGAGCATACTATATATTTATTTCTTTCCCTTTTTTATAAGTAACAATGTTGGATTTTACGACATGAGTGAGAGGTTACTCATGATGTTACTCATCTACTCTAACAACTATGTGCAATTATTCCATTGGAAAATCTAGTTACAATATTGCTCTTGATTATATCAACCTTAAAAGGGATTCATCTTTGTCTTCTAAATGTTGATTTTCATAATAACCCTATTTATATACTATTATTGTTGGGATATCATCAAACATAATGGAGTGTTCTTCTCTGTCATAAAAATGTTTTTCATTGTAACCAAGGAAATAAGAAACCCGACTACAAATATACCTTTGCATCATGTTAGAAGATGGTTTTCTACATTTTATAAAATGTGGAATTCATTTTAAAACCATTAGAAATGTACGTTTAGGCCATTATAAGAAAGATGTTATGAAATTACTCAAACTCAGTTGATTGAAATAGTCAATTAGAAGAGGGTAAAATAATATTTGGAACTTAGGATTCAAGATATGACATAAAAATCTAAGTTGAAATTATGTTAATACCATAAAATTCTAGGCACAAATGAGGTAACTTGTGAATAGACAATCTAAAATAAGACTTTTTGGAGCAAGAGGAAAAAAACACGGGTTAACAAGTACAAGATATAAACTAAAACAAGAACTAGCAAGCATACAGCCAAGACTAAATGGGAAACATAGTTGTGCCACATGGTAAAAAAGTTAGGATGGTCTACAAAACTATAATATTTATGAATGCAAGATAATCTATGCTCATAATAAGAGTAGAATGAGACAAGAGTCTAGACAAAATGACCTTCAATTCAAACATAAAATATCATACAAGTTACTCAAATAAAGTGTGAAAGGTAAAATCCAATCGTTTTTGCATTAGAACATAAAAAGACAAGATTTTGAATTTTAATTTTCAAAGGAATTGTAGATTTACAAAGTGATGAATGGTTATAAACTCACAAAATAATGCAACAATGTTATTTTAGAAATACAAACACAATAATGTGATTTTAATTTTAAACAAGGCAAGAAGTGATTTCAATTTGACAAGCATAAGACACTTTATTCAAAATAAATGGGTGTATAACAAGTTTTTGGTTTTTGATGTGTTTATAGTTGACAAACAGTTTTTAAACTCAAAATACCATGCAAATAAACAAGAATAAGAAAAACACCAAGCTGAACATCTTATCCTAGCAAACTAAGAAGGTGGATTCATACTTTTAGATTCCATCTATTTACTCCTTGAGTGAAAATGAATTGTAAATATAATAAAATTAGATGCACATGAAAATTTGGGTTTTTAGGCCCCCTCTTCTCTTAAGAGATCGTATAGTGAGCTAGAACTTTAAGCTACTTACCTTACAACAATAGTATTATGTGGTAAGTTATGTTTTTATAAAAAAATATCAATATTCATATATTCTAAATGGTACCATATGTGTGATTAATACTAGGGAAAAATATCCCATTTGGATACACATTAAGTCACTTGTTGTGAAAAGGTCTTGTCTTTTCATAACAACTACATCTATCAATTTCTCAATGTAGTTTGATGTTTGAGTTAAAATTACATTCTGAGGTAGTCTCTTACTAATGAAGCTTATTTAACCACTCAAATAAGCATCCAAATAAGTTGACCTCAATATATATATACCCCTATCATGGAGTAGAGTTGAAATGATGTCAAAAGATGATTCTTTGGTCTAGGTTTCACTAGAGAACCCATGGGGAGGCTACAAATTCCTACCTACAAGCCTAGATGAAAGAAATAAAAATTGTAGAAAGACATTAGGGTTGTTTGGGGATCATCCAACTCACTTGGATTTTGGGGAGGGTCTTAAAAACATTCCTTCCATGCTTTGAAAAAGTGATAAAAAGCAATGAGTTAAGTATTTTTGGATCACCCAAGCTCCCTAAAGGAGATGGGGGAGAGGATACATGTTATACTTATTTTTAAAAACAAACACATAATAAAAAGCAAAAAGCAAAAAAGCAAAATCTCTTAAATAAAGTTTGATTTCATTTTACAACACCAAAATGAGATATGAAATGAAATTTACTTTTGTTTGTTTGTAAAATTAAACCTAAGTGTCTTAACACCTACAAAATTGAGTTTTAAAAGTCAAAATGGCGGTGTATGATGGTGAAATAAGTTTACAACTTACTATTTTTCCCTCTATTGTTTGACACATGTGGATTACTCCATTTTTTAAAGCATTTTTGTCATTCTATAGTGTGATTCCATCCTTTTTTAGGATGATCCCACTGAAAGGTAGAGATAGGAAGACATTATTTTTAGAGATAGGTAGAGATTAGGGTATTTCTACTGATGTGTAGGGAGATTCCACCAAAATGATAAAAATGAAATAAAATAAAACAAAAATAGTAGTTACCTAAAGGTTTCTGGTCCAGGATGATCTCTTTTTTCAATTATAAAAATCATCATTATATAGGTCAAACCAGCCAATCTCTAAATCAATTTTATTGTTCTCTTTAAATTGCATAGATAGATAAGAAATAGAAAATCCAATATCTCTTTTAATGTGATCAATTTTGTTGTTACTCAAGTCGATTATACCGCTCTATAGGGCATTTTTAATGATGTTCAGATTGATTTATCTCTTTCACAAGTCAAATTCGTCAATTGATCAAGACATCATAAAAATGTAAAATAAGAGAAAAAGAAGTGCAAAAAAACCTCAAAAGAGGATTTGAATACAAAATTAGATAGATCAAGATATGTGTGAGATGTGTGGTTTCATTGAGTATGCCAAAATGTAGAATAGGATTATTATACAAGGTTAGATCATGTGTTAGTCAAAAAATCTCTAAAATAAGCATAAATACCCAACTTATCAAGCTTACTCCCTAAAACAACATTGTTAATGATTTCAAAGAGCTAATTAAGAAAGGAATACAATCAATCTTTCCAAGTGTCTATTCTCCCTCACAAGTAGTTAAGACACATGGTTTTCCCTAGATTTGATGTTATATGTGTTTTTCAATGAGGATTAATGTGGGATTCCATCATCTCCTAGTACACCAATAGTTTAGGCTCACAAGATTTGTCAATTTGTGAAAATAAGTGGAGCTTATCTATAGCAATTTATGCATAGTAAGTTTGTATAAATGAATTTTTGTGAAGATAATTCTACATAACAAGTTTATATAAAAAGATCTTAAAAGTAATGGCTTTGGCTTACTTATTTATATATTTCTAATAATATTCATGATCAGTGTGACCATCCATATTGAAACAATATTTGTGGCCATATACCGATTTAATTTTTGGAGAGACAAGACATAAATATTCCCATTAATATTTAGAAGAATGGGGCATTGATGAGGCATATGAGGGTTTAATTTGATATTTATCCTATTAATGGCTAATGCATTCCACCCCATTGATGATGTCAAGGGATGATGTAGAATTAAATATTTAATTTCCTTTAATAGATATTCAACAAATTTCATGGAGTTTTAACTTAAGCTCCTGATGTTGATTAATTTTCTTAAGTGGGTTTGATTAATTTACTATAATTTTTTTTTATTGAAATATTAGGAACACAAATTTAGACTTCATCAATGCAAAACAACTAGAAAATTATCAAAAAAATATAGAACTAGGTTAAAACCACCAAATAGTCAAATTTTTAGTTGTTGATATTATAATAAATAAAAAAACCCCAAATAGGCAGCCCAACAGAATAGATACAAAAACCATAACACACCCATCCATCTACCTAGAATAAGGTTGACACCACAAACCAAAATCTACATTATCACATCACTATATTACCTCTTAGAAACATCCAAACCATATCAATATCCTCATCTAGATCATAATCTACATGAACAAGTCCCACTGTAATGTTAGGCTTCATACCAAGTCTCATATGTTTTCAACCAGAGATTAAAAATGGGGTTAAGTGGTAAAACTTGTTAAACAAATACTTGATGTTATTAGATTTGACATAATCCAACACATCATATAATTATATATCACTACCCCTTTCAATGAGTTTTTCTAGTTTACAAGCAAAGACAATCACATCTTGTTCAAATATTTCCCAAATCTCACTTTGCTCATCAATACTCTACATAAAGGAAGGGAGAGAAGGGGGAAATAGGTTGATTAGCATCTTTTTCATCAAAGAATAAATCAACATCAAGGTTCAAAATAATAAGTGTGTCCTCAACCTCCTCGATCGTGTTATCACTAATGTCTAAATCAACATTTTACCCGACCTAAATTATATCATTATTAGCACCAAGCCAACTATCCATGTCATTCTTATGAAACTTAGATGAATTAACCTATTCATGGATAGGATCATTCACATGATCAAAATATGCATCCTTGATACAGTCCCATTCATATTTACATATATTTACTTCGGTAGTCGAACCATGATAGATTCCCCAATCTAGGTGAGGACTCAATCTAATATATCCACTAGTGTCAATCAAAAAATTATAGGTGATTTTTAGCATCCTAGTCTTCAAAAACTACACAAATTACATTTGTGGCATCCTTAGCTATAGGAAAATATACAAGAAAACAATGCTAACTATGACTTAAAAAGTGAAGTTAGTAAGCACCCTAGTCTTTTCTTGGAAAACCTCTAGGTTCCTTTGCTTCCATAAAAATTACAAAATTTCAATTGAAAAGACAAGACAAAACTTTTGAAATAAAGTGTAGAATTTATTTTTATGACACACATATACAAAAATAATATTTAACCATCCAATCTCATAATCAAAGACAATAGCCCAACCTTCAAGGCAAGAGTTATAAATTATAGAAGCATATGGACATGATAAAAAAAGATGCTCAATAGATTCAAAACAACTACAAAAGTAGAAATAAGGCTGACCTAAGCCAATATTAACAAAAAAATTACCAACAAGTTTATTGTAAATCAATAACCATAAAAAATAGGACTTCTTCGATTCAATACATGATGCCCATATAACATTAAATCTAAAAGACCAAGAATGTAGGGGATCATAAACACTCTAGATACAATTGAGGGTAACAAAAGGGACTTTCAAAAAAATAACATTTATTATATATCATCTTAGTGAAAAAATAAAAGAGGAACCTACCTTTTAACCCTTTAACACATTCCTAGAATTCATCCTCCTCATCCATAAAAGATACATAGTTATTTCCCTGAACTAATTTTAGAAGGAGAGTATGTGTTTTGTATTGAGAAGAGGGAATATGAAATCTAATTTGAACTTCCATCCATGATGCCAAACCATTTTGTGAGTAAAAATATTTAAAATTCATCAACCCTTTAGTGAATCACTCAAAGTCAAAACAACCTTGGTGAAAGAGGCATATTATTTATACAAAGGTTCCACCAAAGAGATCTATACCCATGGCAACATGTTCCAAACCAACTGAACATATGGCTAGAAGTGATAAAAGGTTTGACTGAATCCTAGGTAGATCAAATAGAAGTAAAGATGGGATAACCAACCACTTTAATTGAAAAGGGACATATAAGAAGTTCCATAATGTTAAAACCTTTCTAATTTGGTTCACATTTAGGAAAACATCTCAATAAATTATTTCTGACTAAGCCTTTCCATGGATCTTCACCTTTGAATTTTATGATAATCCATTTAAAAACAAGGGTAATAATGCCTTGGATACTTATATCTTTTAGGCCAAGGCTTACAATCCTTTTAGGCTTTCAATAAAATTGACAAGAAATAACATGTCTTTTTTTACCTCCTTTGGCATGACCACAAGAAATATCTAATAATTATATGAATTAAATTAATATGAGATCACTAAATATCCATCAAAAATCATAATATATACTGTAAATATCTAAAACATTTTTACAAACCTAGACCCTACCTAGTAAGGAAAATAGGTGGTTTTGCCATTTCTCAATCTTCTTGTTGATATTTACAAAGATACATTCCCACATGAGCTTAAAATAAGGGGTAAGAGAGAAGCGAATACCTAAATATCTAACCAGATAATCATGCCCTTTCCATTCCTAGCCAAAAGGTCTAATCCAATCTGGATGGGTTTCTTTCCAACCTAGTATACAAGACTTATACATATCAACTTTAATTCTAAATGTAGGACAATAGATATCTAGCCTTAAGGATAGTTGGGTTATGTTATCTTTCTCAATATTGATAAATAAATTAGTATCATCTACAAATAGGACATCAATAAACTCATATTTGTTAGGCATAAAAAATCCTTTGACTAGGGGAACCCACATCTAAGCTTCTTAAAAGGTAATGAAGGAATTCATCCACCATCATAAACAAATAAGGGGACAATGGGCATACTTATATAATAGATTATTGAAAATAAATTGAATTGACAAGCTCCCCATTTAATTTAAAAATAATAGATATGTATGTAAATAGAACATTAATCATTATGCAAAATCTATCTTGAAATCCAAAGGCTCTGAGAATCCTTTCATTGAAGTGTTATTCAATTATATCACAAGCTTTTTCAAAAATGAGTAAAGTCATGTCCACATCTTATTTGGAATCATATCTCTAATATATCCCCTCCTAGTTAGTAATAATATTATCCAATATATATCTACCCTTAATGAAATAAGAATGAGTTTTAAAGATTATTGAAAGAAGAAGCGAAGAGAGCCTTTTGTCCAATATTTTTTCCAAAATTTTATAAGATATATTTAGGAGAGTAATGAGTATCCATTTTTTGACCTAGTGGGGGAACCCTTCCTTGGGTATGAGCTTGATAACACCTATGTTAATGTTTGTGCCCAAAGAACCAGCATAAATAGCTTCATTGTAGATCTCAAGACATTCATTGGCCATCCAATGCTTATTTTCTATGAAAAACTAAGAAGAGAATCCATCAATACTAGGAAAATTAAATTTTTTAAGTGAACCAATCATCACTTTTATTTCATCTAGCATAATATCTTTATTCGAGATGTTGGATTGCACTCATGAAACCTTCTATCAGATATAGTGATCATAAAGAACCCATATCTGCTGAGTATGTGAGTTGGATTCATTACATAAAAAAATATTGGAATAAAATTCAAAGAATGATACTTTAATTATATTAGGGTCATTAAATAAATTAACCTAGAATTCAATACTAGAGATTTTTCTCTTCTGGTCCTTAGTTTTTAGAAAATAGAAGAAAACTTTTGACCCCTATCACCTTTTTTGAGCCAGGTTAGATGGGAATGAATATGTGTTCCTCTAGCAAGGTAGCATTCAATTTTTTGATCTGATGCTTTAGATATTTGAGTTGATCCACAAACCTTCCATTAGAGGGTTTGAATTGAAGTGAAGTTTTAGCCAAAATTATTTTTCCTAAGTGATCCTAGCAGATTTCCTATGTTGTTTGGCCTTAGACTAACCATATGTTGCTGTAAAATTCTAGGACAATTCCATACTAGAGTTCCACTTCACAATGATTGAATTAGAATTGCATGAGATCCTATAAATATTCCAAGAAGATTGAATACCATCCATATAGACTTGATCATTCAGGTGAGAGACATTAAACTTATAAAGCCTTTTAAAAGAAGCAAAATCTTTACCAGCATCATTCCTCAGGGAGACACCAATCTCAATGAGATGGTGGTGAGAAATGGTGAAGGGAAAAATATTGACCAAATTTATAGAACTATTCAGAGTCAACTAAAAGGAGGCACCATTTATGTAAAATATGTCAAGTATAGAATAGAGTCTTCTCTCGTTAATTTGGTTGTTACACTAGGTATATCATATATTATTATTTCATTTTTACCTTTATGTAGAGAGTCAAATATTCTATGCATTCTCTTACATTTAGACCCCAAAAAAATCTCATTGGCTTTCTAAGATTGAGGATCCCCTCCATTTTCATCTTCTTTTTACTCAACAATGTTAAAGTCACCTGCAAAGACCCAAGGGACATGTTTTAGGTGGGTTAAAAGCCACTTCCAAAGCTTGTATCTCTCTCTATAATCATTAGGAACATATATGTTACAAAGACCAAAATAGTGATTATGTTTTTCTAATAAAACCCAATAAAATATATTAGAGGTAGAAGAACCATGATCAATAATGAACTCTCACCAGTTATATTTAATCCATATGGAGGCCCTTCCTTTACCTCTTTGATGATTGGTATAAATCTAAGTAAAATTTGGCAAAATAAAATTAAGGATCAATGATATCTAAGAGACTATAGATTTAACTTCTTAAAGTAACAAGAAGTATAACTTTTCTTGGAGTGTCTAAATTGACTCACAATAGGTTTTCTATCATGGGATTCCAAGCCCCTAACATTCTAACTTACAATCTGAATAAAAAAAGAGATGAGGGGAGGGGTTGAAGGGGGATGGTCACTTAGTCTAACTTTTAGGGATTCCCCCCATTTTTATAAAGTCTTATGAAGCAATCCAAAAACTTATTTTATTTTATTTTTATAGATGAATTAGGAATACCAAGGAGCATATATTTAGACTTCTTACTATCATTCATGGGGTATTTTCCATAAGGGATAGAGGTAATGTCATTCTTGAGTCTCTTGCCACCACTTTTATGATTATAATTTTTAGTCAAAATAGGTTCCATGAGGGATACAGGTGCAATGACCTTAGAATAAAGACTAGAAATTTGAATTACTTAGCTTATTCATCACTAATGAAACTAACATAGGAGAGAATTCATCACCTTTTTCTATCTAACTAGTTAACAATAGGTTGTTAGAGGCATAATTATTAACATTAGGAGGCTTAACTAAAATGACTACATAAATCATCTGAGGGGGAATCCATAAGATGTGATCTAGAAAAATCCACTGGAATCTTCTAGCAAAGAAAATCCTCTTCTAAATCATCAGGTAAACAAATGTGCAATTTATAAATGCAGGTAACCATGCCAATAGAAGGTGCAGGTGAGTTATAGAGATAGGAAAAGTTCTTAGGAATATCCTTGCCTCTCTCTTAAACAATTAATGGATAATTTTTCCCTAAATACTCTTCAGGAGAGCCATAACCTTTGAGGGACTCACTAGTAAAGATGGGGTTTTCAATGAATTTTAGATCATCTGTTAGAAGACGACCCATAAGACATTCATCCTTTTGTGTCTCCTAAAATTTTTGTTTATTATGATAATCCTCCTTGTTAACCAATAGTGGAAAGTAACTTATTAGATGTCCATCCCTTTTATAAAAAATAATCATTTAAACTTCGTATCCCTTTGATGACACAAATATGAGGGGTTACCAATGAGAATCCATAGCCTTCCTCCAATCCTAGTGTTGTAATATCTGATCTAAGATGCATATTATTACTACTAGATACCAAAGGGCATGGATGTATCCCTTTTTTTATTCCAATTATAAATGGTACAAAATATCCTATTCACCCTATTGATGGAATTATCATGAATATTGATACTGATGATACAACTATTAACGATCAACAAGATGTAATGTGAGATGAAAAGTTTACTAAATATATTAACACAAACTCATATCAGATTGAAAAAAAGTTAAATATAATAAGAGTTGAGTACAAAAATTGTCTTAAGCTTCTACATCAGGTATTTAAACCACTACTACTGATATTATTCCTATGCCTACACCTTCAATAACATATGTGACACCTAACTAAAGTTTTGGCGAAACATAAGGCATTTAATAGATTTTGATTTCTATTCATACATAGGAAACCTTTACCCATTCCATGATGGTTATGCATGGTCTATTTCTAACATCCCTTAATGCACATTACCATGAGTAGACTATTAAAAATCTACATGCCAATGTGTTACAACTAGATCAAGGTGCATTGAGAGTTAGTCATGCCATGGATTAACATGCTTTGCCCCATAACCTATTATCCTCTAAGATAACATCCTAGTATTTACTAAAATGATTCTTAGATCCCATTATACAAAGGTAAAGGTGATTATGAGCAACATCTTAGATCATTTCATACAACATGCTTGGACTATGCATATAAAGAAACACTATTGACTAAGTTATTCATAATAAGTCTTAAGAACTATGTAATGAAATGGTTCTATGATCTATCTCTTCAATCAATAAGATCCTTCATCACCCTAACCAACCAATTTATATCACACTTTACCATCAACATCGATGAGAAGTTATCCTATGTAAAAATTGTTAAGTTAAATCAAGTGTCCGATGAACCAATTAGTGTCTATGTACTTTGATAGAAAACTATGCTAGCCAAGATGACCAATGGTATGATTGAAAATGTATTACATGATATATTCAAACAAAGTCATACATTGAGTGATAAATAAGTCAAGTTAATTTCTCTTAACAAACATAAGTATACATCAATGCCTATGAATAATTAAACAACAAAGCTTAAAATCAAACCAAATTGTAAATTAAAATCAAATGATAACAATTTAGATACCGATATTTGGTAAAAACACAATTTCATATCATATTTCATAGCCTTTTTCATATATACAAATCTTGACTTAAATTTAGGTACATAGTTGTGCGGTCTCATGTAGACCTCTTCGGTTCCATATTATTTCACTTACTTTATCTACCCCTATGGGATTATATGTTGTAACTTGTATTTTATCTAGTATATCCAAGGTATCCCCACATGTGTTTTCTATTATCCATATGTTTTTATCCTTTAGAATATTGTGTTTGTGTTAGACACTTGTGTCGACA
>JARHVA010007279.1:190000-207500 GCA_037957365.1 Torreya grandis | reverse complement strand
TTCCTCATTTGTAGAACCATGCCACACCCATGATGTGAGTTCTGAGACTTAAGAGATGTTTCTGAATGGCTTGATGAGCAAATTAGGTGTTTAGACATTCATTATTCTTGGGATTTTGTTACCTATAAGGATAAATTTTACAAATGAAAGAAATTATGAATCAATTGAGAGTCATTTATATTTTGACTCCTTAAACGATGTCTTATCACCTTTTTGCAAGGCTGTCCTGTTAGCATAATTGTATGTTATTATATCGTTACTGTACAGTTATTTGTTAGTGTTACGGTTTGATAGCTCGGCTAACTCTCTGTGGTTCAGGACAGTTACGTCCTCACCACTTTTTTTTTGTATATATTCTCTTCGCCCCTGCTGAATAAAACATCATCCCTTCATTCCAGCTTTCAGTATGGTATCAGAGCCAAGGAGCCTGATCGCCGTGCATCAGAGCATTCAAAAGCATGATAGATGTGGCAGAATTTCTAGAAGCGTCGATACCTAGTAGCAGTTTGTTAGAAGCATACAACAGAGCTGAAGAGCGTATGAAGTCGCCTGGGAGAAAATGCAGCGCAGCCAAGAGTATCAGAGCGTGGAAGCCTGAGAAGTTTGCAGCAGAAGAGAGTGCAGCGAAGGCATCGTTGGAGGACGACCATAAGTGGATGGTATTGTCAAGAGACTAGTTCGTGTCTATGGGAAAGTGCAGGCCACATCTACCTCATTTGGAAACAGTCACTGTTCTCATTATTGGTGATAAAGTTTTGAGCGCCCACAGAGACCACATGATCTGCAACTGGAGAGGGGGAAAATGAGTGGCGACGCTTCCCGTGATAAACGATCAAATTTAGTCTCTTAGCGCCAGGGCAAATCCGTGTGAGACGGCCTTCACCACATTTTTGTGCATCTAGTATTTCTATTTTTCCATCGGGTAAGAAGGTTGCATTTTGTTTTTCCATCGAGTAAGAAGGTTGTATTGTACCACGTGGTATGGTGCACTTGGACATGATGAAACAAATGACATAGGTAGCTATGATGTCACCCCATGAAGTGACCCTATCAAGAGGAGCCCACATTTCTCAATATGATTATTCACGTATTGTTTGTAATTGTGATCACATTATTCATAGAAATAAAATTAGACCCATGGTTTTAAAGAGTAGAATGCATATACTAATGGGTCTATATGAAACCACTATCAGAGGAAATTGAACCCCATGCCCTGTGATCCCGCAACGTATAGGTAATTTTTCAAAGCTTCATTAAAATTTTAATGTGTATTATATTTACAATGTGATCGCACATATTATTTATCAAAAGTTATGTGAGAATTGTGTATTCATTTCTTTTACATAGGTCTGTGATGTTATCAAGTCAATAACAAACAAAAAGATAATCTTGTGACCCTAATCTAATCATAACATGCCATGTGTCTCTATGACTAAAAGTAACTCCATGAAGATAAAGTGATCACACATATTATTTATCAAAAGTTATGTGAGAATTGTGTATTCATTTCTTTTACATAGGTCTGTGATGTTATCAAGTCAATAACAAACAAAAAGATAATCTTGTGACCCTAATCTAATCATAACATGCCATGTGTCTCTATGACTAAAAGTAACTCCATGAAGATAAAGTGATCACAAGAGGCCATGTGTCTTAAATACATTTGTCAAAGTAAAGTGAATATGTGATAAAGTTTTGCGTCATCATGTGATCATTTCTTGTGGCCATAATTAGACAAAACACAAATAACAAAAGGCCACAATAAGACATAGCACAAATAAAAAAGGGTAAACTAAACAAAAGAGGACCAAGTCCATGAATGTCTGACTAATTGATGAAAGCCACATGTGGATATAACAAGAGGAAATTCATATTGAAAGAAGGTCATGTGGGATCTATGAATGACATCACCCCATCACTATTAGGTAATTACCACATGGTTGCATGTGATCACTAAATTTCACTAAAGGTGAACAAATGTGAAGATTATAAAGTTAAATTAATTTAATAAAAGTCTATGAAATTTTTAGTAAACCACTAGAACATCGTTACTAACAAGCTTTAACCAATCAGAGCTTGTCATGTGGTGTGGTATGATTGGCCATAATGAAACAAAGGAAATAGAAATCTATGATGTGACCCTATAAAGTTGCATATAAAAGAAGGCCATATGTCTCAATATAATTTCCCAAGTATTTTTTGTAAGTTTAACCTCTTTGTTCACATGAATAATTGTGGACCCATGAATTTTTAGATAAGAATACATATAATAATGGGTCTACACGAAGCCACCATCAGATGAAATCAAACCATGTGTCTTGTGACCCTATAGCCTGTAGGCCATCGCCATGTGTCCATCTAAATTTTGTAAGTGTTGTTAAAAATTTATGTTAATTTTATTTAAAATGTGAATACACATTATTTATTAAATATTTATTAAAATTTGTGTGATTACTATATTTTTTTTTTAATTTTACAAAGATCCATGCAGTTATTACATTCATAATAAAAAATAGAATCATGTGAGCTTCATCTAGTCATACCCTACTATAGAGCTAGATTATGAGATAAATTTATATCATGAATTAGTAAATAAATATCTAAAATAAGAATAAAGACCTAATTTAACAAGCCTACTCCCATAAGGGGTGTTGCTAATGACTTCAAAGAGCTAATTAATACAAGAATAAAGTTAAACCTTCCAAGTAGCTATTCTCCTTCACAAGTGGTCAAGAAGTGTGCTTTCCTTGGATTTGGTGCTACAAGTTTTTTTGAATGAAGAGTAACATTGGCCTCCATCACCTGCTAGTGCACCAATGGCTTAATCTTATAAGATTTGTCAATTTGTGCAAATAGGTGAAGCTTGTCTATAATAATTTCTGCATAGTAAGTTTATATAACTAAAGCTTTGTAAAGATAATTCTGAATAATAAGTTTACAGAAAAAGAGCTCAAAAATGATGTCTTTGGATCACTTATTTAGAAATTTTTAAAAATGTTCAAGATCAACCATTACCATCCATCTTAAGATCATGATATGTGCCCATGAACTAATCCAAAATTTTGAGGGATAAGCCATAAATGTTCCCATTAGTATTTAGAAGAATGGGGCATTGATGAGGCATGAAAGGGATTAATTATGATATTTATCCCATTAATTATTTATGGATTGCACTCCATTGATGATTTCATGGGATGATGCAAAATTGAATATTGAATTTCTATTAATTAGATATTCAATAACTTTCATGGAATTTTTACTAAAGGTCTTTATTTGGTTTAATTTGCTTAAGTGACTTTAATCAATTCTCTAGAATTATTTGGAAATATATTACATGTTTAATTGACATGGTCAAATATGGCATTTTATTGAGTCATAATTTAAGTGGAATATAATTTGAAGAACATGTCAGTTGCATATGGAATAATACCCCAGTTAATGTATTATGGACATGAAATAACAAATGCACGTAACATGAACTACCAAATTACAAGAATTTAATGGTGTAAATTGTCATCTTGTGTGGTCACAATTTTACTTAAAATGATTTTTAAAATTATAATAATCACATTAAATGTATTTCCACATTCAAGAGTATATTAGCACATATTGGCACTTGTACATGATAGTTCAACCGATTTAGAGTGTTTTAACAAATTTTGTCCACATTGTGCATTGTTGTACAATATCATTTAGATTGAAAATTTTAGCACAATAGTGATAATAATTGGATATTTACATTTTTCCTTTGTTTGATAAGGTGTAGTGAGACATTTGGTTGAAGCAATGCCTTTTCAAAGAATGGATAGGGGACTATAATTAGAATAAAAAAAAATTGTTCTCATTTTCCATTAAATTTTACATGAGTCAAGGTAAAATAGAGTTAAGAAAATTCCCCCAACATCATTTGGGTGGCTCATGATGCCCCCTCGAAGGGAAGATGACAAATTTCATATTTTTGATGTATTGGACCTTGATTGAAATAAATAGTAATTGCATTAATTTTAGTAAAAGAGGATGGAAAAAATCAATTAGAAGAAAGTAGGAGGAAAAATAGATAAATAGGGATAGAATAATATCTTGGGAGAGTTAAAATGGTTTAACTATAGGCCCAATGGGTCAAAAATTTGAAAATTTTACTATATTTTCACCCGTAGTGAGTAAAAATAGTTCATTTTCACCCCTAGCTACCGTAAATTAGAGCTATGATATTTGTGCATGAGAGTACTCATAAGGATGTCTAATATCCGATACCACCATCACCTTAAAGAGTGCATAAGAGAGTATCAAAGGCCACTAGGGAGTAGACCATTGGTAGGGACCCATTTTGGCATTTAATTTTTTTATTTATGACATTTATAAGGCATGGGAATTAGGATGTTTTGTGGTCTTGATGGTTGCCCACTTTTTCAATCAATGAGATTGCCTATGAAAATGGTGTAATCACCATGAGATAATTAAATTTTCTAACCTTTCTATGGGATCTTGGATTGAAATGGATAATTTTCTGCTACCTTGATATATTCATAATTTAGGGAAAAAATAACCTAACAAACTATGAGTTAGCAAATAACAATGAGATTTCCCTACACTTTTATGGAAAACATCAGCAAGCAAATTGTGAATTAGCAAATAATAATGAGATAAATGTCCAATAAGTTTCTAAAATTGGTCTAGATTAATAACTTTAGGAATAGTGCACCGCTAAAGGAGGTAATTCAATGTATTTCTATGGACTTATGACATACACAAAAAATCTAGGACAGAAATTTGTGTAGGGGTTTTACTTAGTCCTGAATGCTATATGGTTTTTTAAAAAAAGAATGAAAGAGTTTGGCTTTCACCAGTGTAGTGTTTAATTTAGGATTAAAAGGCACAATGTTCAAATTTGGTCTACAATTAGAAGAAGGAAAAGGGCCTTGTAGAGTGACTCATGAGCATTTAGTTATGATTACACAATATAGAGTTGGCAAGGAGTTGTTATAATTAGAAGAAGAATGCAAAGGGAATTGGATGATAACTTGTGATCATCTCATTATGATTTTTTAATTTTGATTTAGCATAGAGTCATTATAATAGAGGAAGGGGACATAGGTATATAGATAGTAACCTACAAAAATTATGGGACAATGAAATTTATTAAACCTATTATAGCATTACTTAAGGAAGAAGATGCTACCCCTAAAATAGAGGATCCATTTATTTGAGAAGCATTGGATATTTCATAATTTTTAATAGTGATGGTGGGAACGTGATTTGCATAAATATGTCCCATGATGTTACTATAATCATAATACATATTGTTGTAACCAAAGTTATTAGTTTGGGCATTATGATCCTGATTATGATTATGTTAATTAGGTTTTTGACCTTAATTTAGTTGATGTGGGCCCTACCCTTAGCCCTAATTATTCATTTAATGCACTTGATTGTGTTTGGGAAATGAGTTTTTATAGATACCCATGTCCTTATTTGTATTTTGTGTTGTTCACTTTACTTTAATTTCACCACTTTCAATCAAGTCTTCAATAAGATGTCTTAGTTACACACATCAGTAAATGGCATGGCCAATAACATGATGGAAATTATAAAACTCATCTTTTTGATACCAATTAGGTTTTGGCTAATCTTATGGGAATAGTTTTAGTGTAGGCCACACAATCAAATTGGATGATACAAGATTTTAGAACATTGCCTCAATAGGCTCTCAAAATTTGTTGAATAATCTATATTTATTAAATGCATCTCATGGAGGAGCTCATTGAAAAGTGTTTGATGGATTAGGTTGGGCTATTTATACATTTGTAAATGATAGATCCTTTATGTTTTCACATGCCTAAATTCTATCACTTTATTTCCCACCATGTTTTTATACTTGTTAAAAACTTTTGGTTTATCTGTCGTAGTAGTCTGAATAGGTGGTTGGTTTTAATTAGATGTTTGACCCTATGGATTAATATTTACATGGCCCCTAATAATGAGTTATTTCTCAATTTGCACACCTTTTTCAATGATATCCTTGACTGTGTTTTCACAAACGAGTCACAAATTATGATCCACCTCAGATTGTAGGTTTTGTATGAAGATATTGGCCAGTTATTTATCTAGAAAGTTGTGTTGAAATAATCTAGCTAATGCTCTCCACTATTGTAATTATGTTGTGAAGCTTTTCCCATTCTTTTATTTTTCATTGCATATGTTAACCACTGTTAGCTCATAATCAATGTTGTAAGATAAATGGTTGAAAAACTTATCTAATAAATCATTCCAATCTATCACCAATATTGTAAGCAATTTAAGGATCCAATATAGAGCTCATCTAGACAAACTACATGGATCTAAATGAAGTATATAAATGCTTTTATAGGCTACTTCTTAGAAAAGTACAAAAAAAATTGTATATGCTCTCTAGGGTGACACTTCCCTTTATATTTATCAAATTTGGAAGCCTCAAACTGAGGTGGAAATGATTCTTGGAGAATTCTTAAGTCGAATGGATATGGGCATATCTTGTCAAACTTATACTTCTTGATTTGGTTTCCCATCTCAAGCTTTGAAACTATCTCCTTCATCGAGTTCCACTCCTAGATGTTTGGTGCATTGGTTGGTGAAATATAATTTTTTTGGGGTGGAATGTGCCCTTGGCTGGTCTTGGTAGGCATATAAACCCTATGTCTAATAGTTTGGTTTGGGTTTACTCTTTGATTGAAATAAGTTAGTTGTTGATTTTTAGGTGGTTAATATGAATTCCCATAGATTTTTTGTTTTGTTCTATATGAATATTGTATGTTTTAGGGTGTCATTTATTAGTTTATCAAAGTACATGTTGGTAGAGATGAACTTGTTAAAATGTTTTTCACAATACCCCCTATTTACAATCAGTATTTTTCTCCTTACGATTATGAAGGGGTGAGAGTCTCTTCATGGTTAAAAAAGGTATGATCTATGTTAGGTGGAACATGTTTTAAAACATCTAAAATTTTATTCTGTTTAGGAGAAACTCCAAGATCTACCATAGACATAGGATCAACTTGGCTATGTTGCATTTGGTAGATTGTATGTTCTTAATCTTTATAAGTGATATTGTCAATTTAATTCACAACTAATGAGGGTATTAGGTCTATGACAAGATGGTTTTTGTATTGTTGACTGATTTTATGAATCTTGGTAGCAAGATCTTGATCATTTGGAACATACTCTATATTTATTTCTTTCCCCTTTTATAAGTAACAATGTTTTATTTTGTGACATGAGTGAGAGGTTACTAATATTTTTACTCATCTACTCTAATAAGTGTGTATAGTTATTCCATTGGGAAATCTGGTTGCAATATTGCTCTTGATTGTATCAACCTTAAAAGGGATTCATCTTTGTCTTCTAAATGTTGGTTTTCATAATAACCCTATTTATATTTTACTATTGTTGGCATATCATCAAACACAATGGAGTGTTCTTCTCCATCATAAAAATGTTTTTCATCGTAACCAAGGCCATAAGAAACCCCACTATAAATATACCTTTGCATTATGTTTGAAGATGGTTTTCTAAATTTTATAAAATGTGGAATTCATTTTGAAAACATTTAAAATGTACTTTTAGGCTCTTTAATCAAACAAAGAAAAGGGAAAATGAGACTATAATAAAAATAAATGGCATAGCACCACACAATTATAAGAAAGACGTTATGAAATTACTCAACCTTGTTTGGTTGAAATAGTTAATTAGAAGAGGGTAAAACAATATTTGGAACTTAGGATTTAAGATATGACATAAAAATCTAAGTTGAGATTATGTTAATACCATAAAATTCTAGGCACAAATGAGGTAATTTGTGAATATAGAATCTAAAAGAAGAATTTTTGGAACAAGAGGAATAAAACACAGGCTAAAAATTTAAAGATGTGAACTAAAACAAGAAGTACCAAGCATAAATCCAAGATTAAATGGGAAAACATAGTGGTGCCACATGGTAAATAAGGTAGGATGGTCTAGAAAATTATAAGATGTATGAATGCAAGATAACCTATGTTGATAATAAGAGTGGAATGAGATAAGAGTCTAGACAAAATGACCTTCAATTCAAACATAAAATATCATCCAAGTTACTCAAACCAAGTGTGAAAGGTAAAAGCCAATAGTTTTTGCATTATAACTTCGAAAGACAAGATTTTGAATTTGAATTAAAAAAGGACTTGTAGATTTTCAAAGTGATGAATGGTTCTAAAATCAAACAAGTAATGTAACAATGTTATTTTAGAAATACAAACACAATGATGTGATTTGAATTTTAAACAAGGCATGAAGTGTTTTGGATTTGATAAGCGTAAGCGTCTTTGTTGAAAATAAATAGCTGTATAACAAGTTTTTGGTTTTTGATGCATTTATATTTCACAAACAATTTTTAAACTCAAAATACCATGTAAATAAACAAGAATAAGAAAAGCACCAAGGTGAACATCTTATCCTAGCAAAATGAGAATGTGGATTCATAGTTTTAGATTCCATATATATACTCCTTGAGTGAAAATAAATTATAAATCTAATAAAATTAGATGCACATGAAAATTTGGGTTTTTAGGCCCCCTCTTCTCTTAAGAGATCTTATGGTGACCTATAACTTTGGGCTACTTACCCTACAACAATAGTACTATGTGGCAAGTTGGGTTGTTCTAAAAACTATCAATATTTATATATTCTAAATGGTACCATATGTGTGATTAATACTAGGGCACAAAATCCCATTTGGATACACATTAAGTGGTTTATTGTGAAAATGTCTTATCCTTTTCACAAAAACTACATCTATCAATTTCTCATTGTAGTGCGATGTCTGAGTTAAACTTACATTTTGAGGTAGTCTCTTACTAACAAAACTTATTTAACCAATCAAAAAAGCATCCCAACAAGTTGACCTCAATATATATATCCCTACCATAGATTAGGGTTTAAATGATGTCGAGAGATGAATTCTTAGGTATAGGTTTCCTTATAGAACCCATGGGGTGGATATGAATTCCTACCTACAAGCCAAGATGCAAAAAATCAAAATTTTAGAAAGACATTAGGGTTATTTACGAATCATCTAAATCACTTGGATTTTGGGGAGGATCTTAAGAACTTTCCTTCCATGCTTTGAAAAAGTGATAAAAATCAATGATTGAAGCATTTTTGGATCACCCAAGTTCCCTAAAGGAGATGGGGGAGACGATACTTGTTATATTTATTTTAAAAAATAAATACATAATAAAAATTAAAAAAAAAATGCTCTTAAATAAAGTTTGAGTTTATTTTAAAACACCAAAATGAAATATGAAATGTAATTTACTTTTATGTATTTGTAAAATTAAACCTAAGTGTCTTAACACCTACAAAATTGAGTTTTAAAAGTCAATATAGGGGTGTATGATGGTGAAATAAATTTGCAACTTATTATTTTTTCTATCTATTTTTTTGGCACATGTGGATTATGCCATTTTTTAAAGCATTTTTGTCATTTTATAGTGTGATTCCAATGTTTTTTTAGATGATACCAGTGAAAGGTAGAGATAAGAAGACATTATTTTATGATTCTATCGATTAGAGAGCAATAATGCTGATTAGTAGGGCATTTATACTGATGTGTAGGGAGATTCCACCAAAATAACAAAAATGAAAGAAAATAATAGAGAAAAATAGTAGTTACCTATATATTTCTAGTCTAGGATGATCTCATTATTCTATTGGAAAACTCATCATTTTATAGGTTAAACCAACCAATCTCTAAATCAATTTTACTATTCTCTGTAAATCACATAGATAGACAGGAAATATAAAATTCAATATCTCTATTCATGTGATCAATTTTTTTGTTACTCAAGTTGATTCTACCACTCTGTAGGGAATTTTTAATGATGTTTAGATTGATTTATCTATTTCACAATTCAAATTCATCAATTGATCAAGACGTCATAAAAATGTAAAATAAGGGAAAAAAGAAGTGTAAAAAAACCTCAAAAGAGGGTATAAATACAAAATTAGGAGGATCAGGATATGTGTGAGATGTGTGGTCCCATTGATCATACCAAAATGTAGATTAGGATTATGATACAAGGTTAGATCATGTGTTAGTCAAAAAATCTCTAAAATAAGCATAAATACCTAGCTTATCAAGACTACTCCCTCAAAGGGCATTATTAATGATTTCAAAGAGCTAATTAAGAAAGGAATACAATCAATCTTTTCAAGTGTTTATTCTCCCTCACAAGTAGTCAAGACACATGGTTCTCCCTATATTTGGTGTTACAAGTCTTTTTCAATTAGGATTAACATTGGCCTCCATCATCTCCTAGTGCATCAATAGTTTAGGCTCACAAGATTTGTCAATTTGTGAAAATAAGTGAAGCTTATCTATACCAATTTTTGCATAGTAAGTTTATATGACTGAATTTTTGTGAAGATAATTCTACTTAACAGGTTTACATAAAAAGAGCTTAAAATTAATGGATTTGGCTTACTTATTTATATATTTCTAATAATATTCAAGATCAACATGACCATACATATTAAAACAAGACTTCTGGCCATAGACTAATCTAATTTTTGGAGATTCAAGCCATAAATATTCCCATTAATATTTGGAAGAATGGGGCATTGATGAGGCATATGAGGATTTAATTTGACATTTATCCCATTAATGTTTAATGGATTCCACCCCATTGATTATGTCATGGGATGATGCATAATTAAATATTTAATCTCCATTAATTATATATTCAACAACTTTCATGGAATTTTAACTTAAGCTCCTAATGTTGATTAATTTGCTTAAGTGGGTTTTATTAATTTACTATAATCATTTTTACGATTTTTTATATTGAAATATTAGGAACACAAGTTTATTCTTCACCAATGCAAAATAACTAGAAAATTATTAAAAAAATATAGAACTAGGAGATAACCCCCAAATAGTCAAAGTTTTAGTTGTTGATATTACAATATAAAAATATCCCCAAATAGGGAGCGCAATAGAATAGAAACAAAAACCATAACACACCCATCCATCTATCCAGAATAGGGGTGACACCAAAAACCAACATCTACATTATCACATCATTAGATTTGCTCTTAGAAACATCCAAACTATATCAATATCCTCATCTAGATCATAATCTACATGAACAAGTCCCACTGCAATGTTAGGCTTCATACCAAGACTCATGTGTTTTAAACCAGAGAGTGAAAATGGAGTGAAGTGGTCAAAATTCTTAAGAAAATAATTCATGTTATTAGATTTCACATAATCCAACACATCATCAAATTTTATATCACTACCCATTTCACTGAGTTTTTCTAATTTACCAGTAAAGACATTCACATCTTCTTCAATTATTTTCCAAATCTCACTTTGCTCATTAGTAATCTACATGGAGGGGAGAGAAGGGGGGAATAGGTTTATTATCATCCTTTTCATTAAATAATAAATCAACATCAAGGTGAAAAATAATAATTGTATCCTCAACCTCCTTGATCATGCTATCACTAATGTATAAATCAACATTTTACCCATCCTAAATTATATCATTATTAGCACCAAGACAACTGTCCATGCCATTGTTATCAAAATCATATGAATCAACCTATTCATGGATAGGATCATCCACTTGATCAAAATATGCATCCTTGATACAGTCCCATTCATGTTCAGAGTTCTTTACTTCGGTATTCAAACCATGATAGATTCCCCAATCTAGGTGAGGACTCAATCTAATATATCAACTAGAGTCAATCAAGAAATTAGATGTGATTTTTAGCATCCCAGTCTTCAACAACTACACCGGTTACATTTGTGTCACAATTAGCTATAGGAAAATATACAAGAAAACAATGCTAACTATGACTTAAAAAGTGAAGTCAGTAAGCACCCTAATCTTTTCTTGGAAAACATCTAAGTTCCTTCGCTTCCGTAAAAACCACAAATTTTCAATTGAAAAGACAAGACAAAACTTATGAAATAAAGGGTATAATTATTTTTAGGACACACATATACAAAAATAATATTTAACCATCCAATCTCATAATTAAAGACAATCGCCCAACCTTCAAGGGAAGAGTTAAAAATTTAGAAGCATATGGACATGAGAAAAAAATATACTCAATAGATTCAAAATCACTACAAAAGGATAAATAAGGATGACCTAAGCCACTTTAATCAGAAAATTACCAACAATTTGATTGTAAATCAATAACAATATAAAATAGGACTTCTTCGGTTCAATACATGATGCCCATATAACATCAAATATAAAAGACCAAGAATGTAGGGGATCATAAAAAATCTAGATACAATTGAGGGTAACAAAAGGGAATTTCAAAAAATAAAGTTTATTATATATCATCTTAGTGAAAAAATAAAAGAGGAACCTACCTTTTAACCCTTTAACACATTCCTAGAATTCATCCTCCTCATCCATAAAAGATACATTGTTATTTCCTTGAACTAATTTTAGTAGGAGAGTATATGTTCTATGTTGATAAGAAGGAATTTCAAATCTAATTTCAACTTCCATCCATGACGCCCAACCATTTTGTGAGTAAAAATATTTAAAATTCCTCAACCTTTTAGTGAACCACTCAAATGTAAAACAACCTTGATGAGTGAAAGAGGCATCTTATTTACACAAAGATTCCAACAAAGAGATCTATACCTGTGGAAACATGTTCGAAACCAATTGAACATATGTTTAGAAGTGATAAAAGGTTTGACTGAATCCAAGGTAGATCAAATAGAATCAAAGATGGGATAACCAACCACTTTAACTAAAAAGGGACATATAAGAAGTTCCATAATGTTGAAACCTTTCCAATTTGGTTTACCTTTTGGGAAAACCTCTTAATAAATTATTTCTATCTAAGACTTTCCATGGATATTTGATTTTCATAACAAGGGTAATACCTTGAATACTTAGATCTTTTAGGCTAAGGCTCACAATATTTTTAGGCTTGCAGTAAAATTGACAAGAAATTGCATGTCTTTTTTTTACCTCCTTCAGCATGACCACAAGAAATCTCTAATAATTATATGAATAAAACTAATACGAGATCACTAAATAACCATCAAAAAGCATTATATATACTATAAAGAGCTAAAACATTTGTACAAACCTAGACTCTACCTGGTAAGGAAAATAGGTGTTTTTTCCATTTCTCAATCTTCTTGTGCATATTTACAAATATCCATTCCCACATGAGCTTAAAATAAGTGGTAATAGAAAAGGGAATACCCAAATATCTAACTAGATAATCATGCCCTTTCCATTCTTAGCCAGAAGGTCCAATCCAATTTCGACAGGTGTCTTTCCAACCTAGTATACAAGACTTATACATATCAACTTTAGATCTAAATGTAGGACAATAGATATCTATCCTTAAGGCTACTTGGGTTAAGTTATCTTTCTCAATATTGATAAACAAATTAGTATCATCTGCAAATAACAAATCAATAAAATCATATTCATTAGGCAAAAAATTTCCTTTGACTAGGGGAACCCACTTTTAAGCTTCTTAGAATGTAATGAAGGGATTCAGCCACCATCACAAATAAATAAGGGGATAGTGGGCATACTTATGTAATCAATTATTGAAAATCAATTAAATTATTAATCTCCCCATTCACATTAAAATAATAGATATGTATGTAAATAGAACATTAATCATTATGCAAAATCTATCTTGAAATCCAAAGGTTCTTAGAATCTTTTCATTGAAGAGTTATTCAATTATATCATAAGATTTTTCAAAATTGAGTAAAATCATGTCCACATCTTATTTAGAATCATAGGTCTAATATATCCCCTCCTAGCCAGTAATAAGATTTTATAAGATACATTTAGGAGAGTAATGAGTATCCATTTTTTGACCTAGTGGGGGTCCCCTTCCTTGGGGATGAGCTTGATAACACCTGTTTTAATTTTTGTGCCCAAATAACCAAAATAAATAGATTTATTGTAGACCTAAAAACATTCCTTGGCCATCCAATCCTTATTTTCTTTGAAAAACTAAGAAGGGAATCCATCAATACCAAGAGATTTATATTTTTTAAGTGAACCAATTATCACTTTTATTTCATATAGCATAATAGCTTTATCCCAAAACTTATATTTCACTCATGAAACCTTCTTTTGGATATAGTGATCACAAAAATCTCATATCTACTGAGTATGCTAGTCGGATTCATTACATAAAAAATATTGGAATAAAACTCAAAGAATGATACTTTAATTAGATTAAGGTCTTGAAATAAATTAACCTAAAATTTAATGCTAGAATTTTTTCTCTTCTGGTACTTAGTTTTTAGAAAATAGAAGAAATTTTTGAACCCCCTATCACCTATTTTGATCCAAGTTAGATGGGAGTGAAGATGTGCTCCTCTAGCAAGGTAGCATTGAGATTTATTTATTTGATGCTTTAGAGAATTGAGTTCATCTACAAACCTTCCATTAGAGGGTTTGAGTTGAAGTGAAGTTTTAGCCAAAATTAGTTTTTCCTAAGTTATCCAAGCATATTTTATATGTTGTTTGGCCTTAGACTGACCATATGTTGCTGAAAAATTCTTGGACAATTCCATACTAGAGTTATACTTCACAATGATTGAATTATAATTGCATGAGATCCTCTATATATTCCAAGAAGATCGAATACCATCCATATAGACTTGATCATTCAGGTGAGAGACATTAAACTTGTTGAGCCTTTCTAAAGAAGCAAAATATTTGCCATCATCATTACTCAGGGAGACAACAATCTCAATGAGATGGTGGTGAGAATTGGTGAAGGGAAAAACATTGACCACATTTCTACAACTTTTTAAAGTCAACTGAAAGGTGGTACCATTCATGTAAAATATGTCAAGTCTAGAATAGAGTCTTCTCTCATTGATTTAATTGTTATGATAGGTATACCAGATATTATTGTTTTATTTTAACCTTTATCTAGAGAATCATGGAGTCTATGCATTCTCTTACATTTAAGCCCAAAAAAAAGCTTATTGCCTTTCCAAGACTGAGGATCCCCTCCATTTTTATCTTCTTTTTCCTCATCAATGTTAAAGTCACCTCCAAAGGCCAAAGGGAAATTTTTTTGTTGGTTACAAGCCACTTCCAAAGCTTCTATCTCTTTCTATAATTATTAGGATCATTTATGTTACAAAGACCAAAATAGTGATTATGTTTTTCTAATAAAACCTAATAAAATATGTTAGAGGGAGAACAACCATGATCAATAATGAACTCTCACCAATTAGATTTAATCCATATGGAGGCCCCTCATTTACCTCTTTGATGATTGGTATAAATCTGAGCAACATTTGGGTAAATAAAATTAAGGAGCAAGGACAGTTGGGAGACTATATATTTAAATTCTTAAAGCATTTACCACATTTCTAGAACTATTTAGAGTCAACTAAAAGGAGGCACCATTCATGTAAAATATGTCATGTCTAGAATAGAGTCTTCTCTCATTGATTTGATTGTTACACTAGGTATACCAGATATTATTGTTTTATTTTTACCTTTATGTAGAGAATCAAAGAGTTTCTGTATTCTCTTACATTTAGACCCAAAAAAAATCTCATTTCCTTTCCAATATTGAGGATCCCCTCCATTTTTATCTTACTTTTCCTCAACAATGTTGAAATCACCTCCACAGACCCAAGCGACAATTTCTAGGTTGGTTACAAACCACTTCCAAAGCTTGTATCTCTCTATAATCATTTGGAGCATATATGTTACAAAGACCAAAATAGTGATTATGTTTTTCTAATAAAACCCAATAAAATATATTAGAGGGAGAAGAACCATGATCAATAATAAACTCTCACAAATTATATTTAATCCATATGGAGGCCCCTCCTTTACCACTTTGATGATTGGTATAAATCTGAGCAACATTTGGCTAAATAAAATTAAGGATCAAGGATAGCTGGGAGACTATAGATTTAACTTCTTAAAACATCAAGAAATACAACTTATTTTTGGAGTGTCTAAATTGACTCACAATAGGTTTAATATCATGGGATTCTAATCCCCTAACATTCTCACTTACAATCTGCATAAAAAAAGAGATGACAGGAGGGGTAGAAGGGGAATGGTCACTTAGCCTAACTTTTAGGGCTTGCCCCCATGGTTATAAAGTGCTATGAAGCAATCCTAAACCTTATTTTATTTTTATTTTTTTTATAGATGAATTAGGAATACCAAGGAGGATATATTTAGACTTCTTACTATCAATCATGGGGGACTATCCATAAGAGATAGAGGTAATGCCAGTCTTGGGTCTCTTGCCACCTCCTTTATGATTATAATTTTTAGTCACATTAGGTTCCATGATGAGAAAAGGTGCAATGACCTTATGATAAAGACTATAAATTTTAATTAATTAGCTTATTCATCACTAATGAAACTAACATAGGAGAGAATTAATCACCTTTTTCTATCTAAATGGTTAACAATAGGTTGTTAGAGGCATAGTTATTAACTTTAGGAGGCTCAACTAAAATGACTACATAACTCATCTAAAGGGGAATCCTTAATACATGAGCTAGAACAAACCATTATAATATTCTAGTCAAGCAAATCCTCTTCTAAATCATTAGGCAAACAAATGTGCAATTTATAAATGCAAGTAACCACTTCAATAGAAGGTACAGGGGAGTTATAGCATTGGGAAGATTACTTAGGCATATCCTTGTGTCTCTCTTAAACAATTAATGGAGAAATTTTCCATAAATACTCTTCAGGGGAGCCATAACCTTTGATGGGGTCACTTTTAAAGATGGGGTTTTCAATGAATTTTAGATCATCTGTTAGAAGAGGACCCATCACATAATCATCCTTTTGTGTCTCCTAAACTTTTTGTTTATTATGATGATCCTCCTTGTTAACCAACAATGGAAATTACTTTCTTAGATGCCCATCCTTTTTATAAAAAAATAAGCATTTAAACTTCCTAGCCCTTTGATGACACAAATATGAGGGGTTACCAATGAAAAATTCTTACCCTTCCTCCAATCCTAGTGTTGTAATATCTGATCTAAGATGCATACTATTACTACCAAATGCCAAAGGGCATGGATGTATCCCATTTTTATTCCAATTATAGATGGTATAAAATATCATATTCACCCTATTGATGGACTTATCATTAATATTGATACTGATGATATAACTATTAATGATCAACAAGATGCCATGTGAGATGAAAAGTTTATCGAATATATTAACACAAATCCATATCAGATTGAAAAAAAGTTAAATATAACAAGAGATGAGTAGAAAAATTGTCTTAAGTTTTTACATCAGGTATTGAAACCACTACTACTAATATTATTCCTATGCCTACACCATCAGTAACATATGTGACACATACCTAATGTTTTACAAAAACACAAGGCTTTCAATAGATTTTGATTTATATTCATACATAGGAAACCTTTACCCTTTCCATGATGGCTATGCATGTTCCATTT
>JARHVA010007279.1:147500-180000 GCA_037957365.1 Torreya grandis | reverse complement strand
GAAGGATGAAAAGCCCATGACTAGTGCTCCAAAGAAGAGGGATTCCGTTTCAATAGAAAAAAAGGTTCTTTCAGTAAGGTACACTTCTTTATAGATAATTTTGAAGCATCAAATACTGCTTTAATTGTAAGATTTTGTATAAATAAATTAAAAGTAAAAAAACTATGCCTGCACACAAACTCCTCTTGTCCGATGCCCAACTACTCAAAGGGCCAAATTTTGCCATGTGGAAGACAAAAATGCAAACGATTATTCAATTCAAAGAATTATGAGGCATCATCACTAGTACAGTGACCCATCCTACTATAGTGAATGAGAAAACCAAATACAACACGTCAAATGCAAAAGCTTTTATTTTGATCACACTCAATGTCACCAATGAGGTTCAACCTCATATTTGGGATGTGTAAACATCAAAAGAGGCTTGAGACATTCTATCCACCATATACGAGGCAAAGACTCAGGTGAAGATACTCCATCTCCAGTCTAAGCTTCATACTATTAGTATGAAAGAAGGCAAGAAAGTTGAGGAATACTTACGCTATGTAGCAGAACTTAGAGCAAAATTATTCACGCTTGGATAAAAGATCAAAGACAAACTATTGGTTTTGATCACATTGAGATCTTTCCCCTCTCAATTTTGCATGTTTGTCAAGACACCGAATGTCATAAAGCAAGCAATGTATTTTGAATAACTGGTGATTCTGCTTCAACAAGAAGAATCTATCAAGTCCATGCAAGAAGAGTTTGAGGATAAAGCCCTAATTTCCAAGCAATGTGGTTTAAATTTCTCAAAAGGAACATCAAATCAATCATAACAACAATATAAATCTAAAAAGTAAAAAAGATGGTGTCATATTTGTCACACATGAGCAATGTTTGGTTGATCGACTCTGACACTAGCAAGCATTTGATAGGATGCAAAAAAATGTTCAATTCATTGACAACTCAATCCAATAGAGATTGAGTTTGAATTACACATGATAAAGATTATGTTGCAGAAGGAATTGGCACTGTTACCATTCCTCTTGGGATATGAACTTGTACTCTCATGAAAGAACTATTTGTCGCTGGCTTGACAACATATCTCTTATGTGTAAGTCAGCGCTTGAATCATAAGATTAAGCAGAGTTCGTGATCAAGAATGGCACAAAATCATGTTTCCTCTCACAGGATGGTTAGGTCATTGCTAAAGCATTTTTGAAGGATCGATTATTTACCCTAGATGTAATCTCATCCGATGTTGTTTCTCTCTCTGCCTCTATGGTAAAATCTACAACATTTCGGCATTATCAATATGGGCACCTTTCTTCTAGTTATTTGTACCATCTCATCTCTAAGGCCATGGTCTATGGACTTCCTTGGCTATTTCAATCTTTGCTTATATGCGATGGATGCCTTGCTATAAAATAACATAGGGTTTCATGCAAGTTGAGTTCCTCACAAGCACAAGATCATCATGATGCAGTACTGCTGAATGTTTCAAACCACATTCAGCTCCAATATTGTCCAATAGATTCACATATAGAATAAATATTCACCAAGTCACTTGGTAAGGTGAAATTTGATTTATTTCAGGGGTACATTTGTAAAAACAATGTAATAAAGGGGGGAATGTTAGCGTACAATTATTTGTTAGCATACATTTGTAGCATATAGTTATTTTTTAGCACTATGGTTTTGTAGCTCGATTAACTATTTTTGGTTCAGGATAGTTACATTCTAACCACTTTCTTTTTGTATATAATCTCCTTGCCCCTGTTAAATAAAACATCAACCTTCATTCCAACTTTCATGTCCTCGATTATTATACTAGTTGCATTAGAAATCAACTAGCCTCTATTAACTATCTTAGGTCTAGTTCGTCTAAGAACTTGTTTAACATCATCTCATGATGTGTGGAACATCATGAAAAATGAGGGGAAACTTCAAAAATGTTAAGGTAGAATTTGAATAGACCTAGGTTGGTTTAATCACATTGGGTGATGAGGATTGATAGTTGAATTCTAAGAAGATTTCAACTAATTTAAAGCTAGAAGGAATATTGTAAAGGATTGAAACATGTTCTTAGTAATATTAGTAAAATATCATTTTGGATAAGTAATATGAAATGTTCTGTGAAACATTGAACCATGTGCAATCTTTGGAGATTATAGGTTGGGTAGACCTAAGGGATGAGTGATGAATAATGAATGTGAGTACTAAGAGATGGGAGGGAATCCTAGTTAGTCTCAATATGACTCAATAGTTATTGAGTTTGGATGTGACAATGGGATCTTGTTGAATCATGGATTTGACAAGGGGGACTTGTCAAATTCAATCATATGGCCATACACATGTATACTTAGAAATTTTTATTCTTCAATATTGTATTTTTGTATACATTGGATATCTATTATTTCTAGTTCCTATTCATAATCATACTTATCAAGAGCTACATGGAGTACCGACAGTATTGGCCAGCCATGCTTGTCAGGAAGTTATGTGAAGTAGCGACATTATTGACTCATACACACTGCCTTTTGTGTATTCTCTAACACTTTTCTTGAAAATGAGGAAAATAATGTCTAGGTAAGAGAGGTGTGGAGAGTGGCTGAAAGGATTTGTGAAACACTCCCTAGCCATTTGTATTTGGCTTTTGTAATGATCTAATATGTATATGATTTATGAAAAATATTTATGTGATTTGTGATAATGTTTCATGTATGTGGTATGGAACACATATGAGACATGTTGTTACTATTCACCCTAATTGAAACAGGTGATAAACTTAAATAAAGTTTGTGGAAAACTTGTTAAGTATGTGTGTTTGTCGTGAACAAATATAAAAATCAAACTAAATCTTGTTGAAGAAGTAGACTTCTTGGTTTCAATTAATGAGAAGTCAAATGGAAGTAATGAAAATTTTAGAAACAACTTATGCTTTTCAAAGGTACTACCTGATCAAAATTATAGTTGGATACTTATGAGACTTTTATTGTGTTTATAAATAATTCTAAGTTGACTAAGCTATTATGATGATGTATTTTTTAAGAGCAGAAGGATGTAACATCTCATTTTTCCATGCTAAGATTTACGACACTCGGTGAATAGGTGCTCATTTTTCGACATGAGCTAGATAGCTCTATCGACGTTGATACAAGCAATTTTTAACATAAAATATATTTTTTCTTCGATAAAGAATCCAACATAATATAGGTGTGATTGTAACCATTGTATTTAGTTATCATTTTTTCCCTCGACTTTGTTAAAAAACATTTGTTATTAGAAGAAAACTAAAAGTGTTTTATTCATATAATTCCATAGTCAATACTAACTAACTTGTATGTGTGAAGCCTCTTGTAATAAATTCTTTGAATTATTATGTTTATTTAATATCTTAGAGTAATCCATAAATACTTGGCCCCATCGTAATTATACAAGTTTTAAATGATAGAAGAAGTTAGAGGAGGTATTGGGCGTAGTGGGGTGAACATAATAAATAGATAGTGGCAGACAAAATAAATGACCCAACCAGTTCTCTACCTCACCACATATATCGGAAATAAAATAATAAGGATTTTTAATTTTAAAGAGGGTAGTGGTTGATCCATTAAGAGGAGATGGACACAGATTTTGGGGATATAATCAATAGTTGTGGCTTGGAGGTGAGAACTGCAAGCAAGCGATCTCTGATGATGGAAAGAAGAGGAAGAGAGAATGAGCTTGGTGGAAGGAGGTGTGGAGATTTGGCTATTGAATACCCAATTGGTATTTATAATCGAGAAGTAAGTCACCTATATTGAGGATGGCCGATAGGATCATCCGATACAACTCTTATTTCCATCGATATGGACATAGATCGTGAACAAGCAAGCGAGCAACTGGTTATCAGTGCACTTACTCCTTATCTTAACCCTTACAGATTTATATATATATTTTGAGATCAGAAGGTGAAACTAGTATGTGCATGTTCAGATAATCTCTTTATAGTTATTACGTTTCTATACTGTGTTGGATGTTCATAAATGATAGCTGGCAGGTTTCTCTTTTTCTATGTTGATTGATGAATTAGATCAGAATTAAAACAAATATGCTCTGTCTATAAAGCTCTGTGTAGTTTCCTTCTATTGCCATTGACTGTCACCTGAAGAAATGGCGTCCTTTTGTGCACAGGCAGAAGAGTTTGTTGTTGGCGCTCAACTGAAATATGTAAAATTTGATCTGGAAAGATATTTAGTGGTTTCTATGGGGCAAATTATCATACCCAATGTGAATGGTAGTTGTGCATTTTTGTAGTCAGTATTGTAATGTTAACTGTAATCTTTATTTGTATTGTTCAGATAAATAAGTGAGATCTAGCTTTTTACAGTGATACTCATCTCCCAAGATAGTTTTCTCTAGCTAAGCTTGGGTAGTCGTTGCCTTTGGATAGCCCAAGACGTGAAATTTCTTTGGTGGTTCAAATAACCACATCTTCCAAACCTATGAAGTTTTGTTGTATTAATCAAAGCCTCAAACTATAAAATTGATAGCTGTCCACAAATCTGCTTATGCTCTTTTGACAATCTGCCTCAATTGATGATGGTATTCATTCTATAAAATGACCGTAGTTGTTTTAATCTCAGCGTATATTGAAAACTAAATGTGAAATCTTCTTAGACTTGTATGTAAAAGGAATAACTATATGCAAGCCATGCGAGCTAGTTGTATGTGACTGCTAACTATAGGATGCAATTGCACAAAATGTGCATTTGTTAAGCGTTGGTGTATGCCTTTCCTTTGGAGTTAGTTTGATGGCGTAGGCAGTGGTGTGATCCATTTACGCAGAATCTAAATGTTGTTAAGAATTGGAGGGTTCTAATATTAATATTGACCATAGAATATCGATTGGATATTGAAAGTTCTATTTGTTTCCTTATACTCATATTGGCATATTTCCTATCAAATAAGATAGAAGTTTATTATAATCATATGGTTACGATAGTGATAGGTGGCCCCAGAGGGTATATAAAACTAGGAACATATAGTAATGGATTATAAATATGTCTGCTAATTGGGGTAAAATGATTTGTTTTTCATTTCATCACACTTTGTTTTTTTAAGAAATTGAATCCTTCGTATGAACTAGTGTGATATTTAAAGTGTATATAAATAAGGGAGTATAGAGTTGAAAGTCTTTTATTCTGGAGTCCAAGTGAATGACCACTGCCATGTTTATACTAAATACGGAGCTTTGTGTACTCAATATTGTGAAACTGGTTTTGATAAAATATGAGAAGGATCTCTTTTCTAAATCTTGTGAACCCTTCAAATATGTGTATTAATGCTCAAGAATAAATGATTAGGAAGCTAACCTTTATCAGGTGACGTAGTAGCAAGATCTTTGCAAGGTGTAAGTTGTATAAGGTAATAAATCCACATGGAAGTCTATGGGAGCCATGGGATTTGGTTGTCACAACGCTACAGAGAGATTATATTTTATAGAACATTATTATTTATTTTTCCATGGTTCTGGTAGTGTAATTAGTCGTGTAGATGGCACAACAATTACTTATTTGTGTAGGGTCCTTCCATTTTGCGTAATGACCAACAAACTAATATTGTTACCTTCATGCTTGCACCATCCTCAACAGACTGGTGCGTGGAATTTGGTATTACTTTCACCAATAAAATGTTTAAATCCAAGTGCTCAGGATCCGTTCAAGTCTTCTATTCCTCATCCATAGTTATTTTGATCCTAGTCGGCTCTATAGCCCCTGCTGCAACCTGATTAGACTATTCTTAAAGGCAACACACAGTTGCATGATCATTGTCTTCTTTATTACATTGCATAGAGTCTTGTCACCCTCTATATGAGTAATTGAAGCAATGTTAATAAATGGAATTGTAATATTGTCAATAAAATCAAAATTATGCCTTCATCCATAATCAAGAAAAATTCAAATAATTTTCTATGTAGATCGGTGTTTGGATACTTATTGTTGCCTATAGTAACTTCCTAAGATTACCTTGATTTATCGTTAAGAATGTTTATTAAAGAAATTAAAGAGAAACTTTATATTTCATTTTACCGGTTATTGGAATATATGATATTGGAAATGCAATACAAAAGATATTTATAAGTTATTGCCCTTTTTTTTGAGAAATTGATGAACAAATGAATGAAAGATTTTAATAACTTTTATGAGACCAAGCATATATATATATATATATATATAATAACATCATTTGATAACAAGCTTGAATAATAATCTAAATAGTGAACATCCTTGTTCAAGTATATAACATCAACGTGAATATCAAAGGAACAAAATAGTACATTATATAATGATTGGTTAAATTTAAGAAAATTATTTGAAGTTCTTAAGGATCACTAATTTAAATTGAGGTGCTAGATGGACAAAGAACAAATTTCACAATGATCCTTTAGTATGAGATGAAAATATTTACGTGAAGATTTTCTAGTTATCTCGTAGTGTATCCTTAACTTTCACAATGACCTTTAGTAGAAGTTGAAAATATTTATGTGAAGATTTTCTAGTTATCTCGGAGTGTACTATTACCATATAAATATGGGCACATATGAATTATTAAGAGAATTTGCATAGATGTTTACCCTTCCCATTAGTTGATAAACAATTTTGATAAAAAGATTGGATATAGGTGAATATGGAAGATTAGTTCATACCTATCTCAAATTATGTTCACACTTAACTTATATTCAATAAGGTATATCCATGTGGTCAATATTGAGATGGGAAGAATGGTAATGGTTTTATGACATGTAGTAAAATTGGAAAGAGGTAATGTTAAGGATCATGTCATTCATTCAAGGTAAGTTTATTGTTGTTTGTATCTTTGAGAAATATAATAAAATACTATAAAATTATTACGTGGGACACCTTTGGTTATGAGAAACTCACTTTGAGTTTGATTTGTTTAGTGTTTATATTGAAGATAAAATCATAATTCATGACGATTTATTTTAACTCATTAGTATGCAAAAATAGCCATAGGTTTGGTAATGGATAAAGACACGATCATGCTGATGGTCATCACCAAACCTAGCCTATGCATGTAGATTATGAGTGATGTTGTTGTGAATACCATTGAGTCTTCTCACTATGGTTAAGGAATGTGTTTATCCTTTTTGAATGTGATTTTGCATGATAATACTTTTGAGTAAGCACATATACCTTCAATAGTTTTGGAGAACTACATTTGGTTCTGATTATGTGCATGGAGGGATCATAACAGATATGTATGGTATCTTAGGGAGTGAGTATGGGCATATGAAATAGACCCTTAGATTATTTCATTATATTAATAAATGAAAACTAGCATTAGATTATTATTGGGAACATGTGATTTGATATTTAACCTTTAGATCATTTGCTTTAGAATGAATATTATTTTGTTGTTACATAGAAGTAACACTTATTATTTTGGGTTAATGTTTCTTAGTGGGTTAATTATTCTTATTCGGATATGATCTTGTTTTCCCTCATCTCAACCTAGGTTAATGTTATTGACTCGCTTCAGAGATGAAGGTTCTCTAAGCAACATATTTATTTACAGTTATGATTTTCTGGTCTTGTTGGCCAAACAAAACATGGGTTACTTGTCACGTTGAAATTTTTTTAAAATTACATGATAGTTATTTCGATGAGCACATAACCTTGGGATGTGAAGGTGCCTTATCTCTAGTCACGTATGATTATTTCATACTTTTGAGTAGGCAATGAAAGCTTAGTATCTCGTTTGAGTTATATGTTAGAATTTTTGTTAAATTAGACTGCCAATCTCTTGAGTGATGATGTCTCATGGAGGAGATAATCACAAGTGAAAGAGAACTACATCAAATATTGATTCCAAGGAGTAGATATGTAGGTTGACCAAGTTGAGGTGGGGGTAATAGGTCTAGGTCTTTTGGCTAGTTTAAAGTTGGATTAATTTCATAGTAAATTTATGACCTTTTAAATTTATTCTAGTCTGTGGCATGTGAGTGACAGATATGTATGTTCACATTGTGCTAATAACACTAGCTAGACAGTGGACAAGCAATGTCATATGTTATTCTAGTATTTATTGTCATGTTTAATGGAAACACCAATTTAGTGAACTGTAAGGGTTATCATATGGTTAAATTTAATTTAAGGATTAGTAAGAATACCTTTCTAGGGAATTTATTATAGAAAAAAACTAGTATGTTTTTTTGGTACCTGATTGGAGAGGTTTGCACATCAACTCACATGCTGGCCCCTTTTACTAGGTCATAATAGTTCAAAGGCAACAACATTAAGGTTTTTATTATTGGTTTGATCTCACACCAAAGAAACACATTTTAAGGAACCAAACACACATACAGGTGATAAAGTAGGTTTAAGATAAGTTTTGATCACCCCCTATATGTATTTTGGGTTGAACACCTACATCAAAGTTGGACATATGCATCAACATAACTATCTATGGTTGACGAAAGTGCCATGGAACTGAAACTATGAAAAATAAAGAATGAGAATATTTTAGAATCTGATTAATTCCTGAAGACAATTAAAAATCACTATCAAAGCCTAGATCTAAATTTCAAATAAGATATGGTCTCTTTATTCCTTGGTTACATTTTATTTAATTGTATTTATTGTACATAGTAAATTATGTAAATCTATATTATTGATTGTATTTTTAATTTGATTATAAATGTATTCTTACTCCATTCAAATATTTTTCTTTTCTTAAGTGTGTTTGTCTAAAACCCCAAATAGCATCAAACATTTCGGTAAGCCCAATCTCTTTTTGTTGCATCAAACCCTAACTTACATGTAGAGTTTTTGCTCCTTCTAAATTTTATTTCAAGTTTCTAAATTTATTTTTAACATTTGATTTGTTGCTTGGGCATCACTTAAGGAATGCTTGTTTATATCTCTGCCCTAGGTATTTTTTTTTACACTTTTTGTGATTGTGTGAAGAGTTAAAGTTATCATGAATTTTAATACATAAGGCCCCAAAAATCCCCATCCTTGGGATTATTTATATAATATTTTTGATGATCAATGTATTTCATACAATGATCTTATGTGAAGCCAAAAATAGGGAAACGCCTCTTATTTTTCTTATAACTATGACAATGAAATAAGTAATGATAAAAATACAAATATACATGAACATGGTAATGATCATAGTATGTTATCATATGTTTATGAGTGTAATCATATTCCTCTTGGATATTTAGAGCCTATTTCTCTTGTTTATTATTTTTTTGATGATGAATTTTCTTAAGATTCAAGCATAATCCATTTTTTTAGTGCATTGCAACCAAATGATACTATACATAAGCAATAAGTTAACATTCATAATGTTGCAAGTCAAAATGTTGTACATTCACTAGACACATAAAAAAATTGAATGCTCATCTCATATTTCTAATAACGAAAGTGTGTAAGAACTTGAGTGTGTTACTTCTTATCAAATTCATGCTAATATTTAAAATCTTATCTATTCTTTGGACCATTTAAATGAAAATAGTGAAATAAATTCTCTTTCTAGAATTTGTAATGAGAAAAATGGATGTACTACGTTCCAGTGAAAATACATGTGAAGGCCCTAAGAAAGTGGTTATAATAGATATCTTATGTTGAGATAAAATTAACTTTCCAAGTGCATTTGATACAAATAAAAATAAAACTTGTATTATTCCCTCTCCTAGTGATATTGAAAAAGAAGTAGAAAATATTTCTTTTCCTCTTCTCCTTTGATTTTTCTACACGAAAAGAGATTGTGTTTCCAAGTGAAGTTCCTTCCTCTACTCCTATTAAATGTCAAACAACTTAAAATATAATAGCACCTTACAATGATATAAATATTATGAATAAGAAGAGCCTAAAAAGGGAACTCAAAGACATGGAGGAGCTCAAGAACCCAAAATGGAAGAGATGGAAGATGCTGTTAAGCCCAGATTTCTAAAAGTAATTACAAGGCTTGGTAACAAGCCAAAACTAGATGCACCTTATTATAATGGAAGTTTCAACTATGAAGATCTTGTAGATTGGATCACATATATGGAAAATTATTTTGACTATGACTCTATGGGGGATCCTAAGAGGGTTAAATTTTCATGCATAAAGTTGAATAGTCACACATCACTATGGTGGGATCATGTGCAGAGTGTAAGAATGAGAAAAGCTAGGGAGAAAATTAATTCATGGGAACTAATGGTGACTAATGTGAAATCTAAATTCTCTCTTAAAAATTATCAGATGAGTATGTTCAATAATCTATAGACCCTAAAATAAAATGAGATGTGTAGCAAAGATTATATTGAATAATTTAATAGGCTTGTTATACAAGCTAGACACATGGAAAATTATCAAGAGAATGTATTAAGGTATGTAAATGGGATGCATGTTTCTGTTCAAGATGAAATTTGTTTTCTTGACCTAAGAATAGTAGATTAATCCTACCAATGTAAGTTCAAGGTGGAATAAAAAATTTCTAGGCAACAACAAATGAATTTCAAAGCTAAAGTAAAGTCTTCAAGAAGAAAGCGATTAAGTAGTGGAGAAAGAGGGGGAAATAGCCTATACAGGAGAAACAAACATCTCTCAAACTTAGAAGATAAATGTAATAGAAAGATGATGTTCATCTAGAGGAAGATGATGTTTTTGAAGAGGAAGAAGCCAAGGATTCATAAGACTATGCTTTAGGTGAAATAAATATGTTGGACATGGATATTTTGTGTGTCTAGGAGAACCTCATAATAAGATGAGGAGAATTGTCAAACGGATAAATTATATTACCCATGGTGAGGAATAAACTGTGGGATGTCCAGTGCATAAAAAATAACTAGAACATGGATAAGAAGTTGTGATGAATAGAATGTTATTGGAACTAGCCATCACTAGTTTGGAAAATTAAAAAAATTAAAAGGGATATGCATGTGGGGAATGAATTAAAAATAATAATACACTAAAATAATGAAGAAACCATGTTATTTTTTGATAATTTGCATCAAAATAAATCAAAGTGACCTCATATAAAAATATCCTAACAATTCTTCCCATGGATAAGGTCATACTAGCATAAAAGGCTATTCCATTGACTATAGTGAACTAACCATTAACTCACAAGGAATGAGATCAATTTATGTGGATATATGTTTTAAGGTAATAAAAGTTGTTGTAGGAATTGAATGAATTGCTAGAATTTATAAAACTAAGGATGAATACCCCAATGCCTTCCTCCTAACCACTAGGTTAACCCTAACTAAATCAAGCAGAGGACACTGAACCAAGGTAAGGGAAGAAAAAGGATTAGAAATTAATATATGCCCCTGCCAAAAATCACTACACACATGGAACACATAAATGACATTAGCGCAATGAGGATAGATGCAATCTGTTGATGCTATCTCTACCTCTTTTGTTTGCATGTTGCTCCTCGCCATCCATATTATTATATATTATTAAAATATTATATATATATATATATATATATATATATATATAATAGATCTAATACATATAATAATTATTTATATATAATATATTAATAATTATAAATAATAATAGCAATAAATTATATATAATAGATCTAATACATATAATAATTATTTATATATAATATATTAGTAATTATAAATAATAATAGCAATAAATTATACACACACACACACACACACACACAAACACACACACACACACACACACACACACACACACACACACACACACACACACACACACACACACACACACAGTATTATATTTTGTTTTATTACATAGATTATTAATAATACATATTTATATATGTTTCAATAATATTTATACATCTTATAAATATATAATAATATTATCTATATAATATATTATATTATTATATTATATTTATAATTAGTATATATAAATATATATTTCAGAATTTTAATGTTTCGATTCCAAGTCAATAATATTGATTTGGGTTGTTATGTCTCATCATAATCAAATTAGCACTCATGATGTCCTCACACACGCACTTGAGAATAGAAAATAATTAATTGTAGATGTTGTCACTCCAAGTACTGTGGACCTCTTTTGTAATCAGTACAAGTCATGTACCACTAATTTGCTAACTTTCCCTTGTTCCTTAAATATTGAGAGTCAAAACACTCCTTACAAATGGCTCTTTCTTTAATTTTCATTTTCTAATGGACATATAACATTCAAAATCATTAATTGTATTGCTCACCATTTATACATCTCTATTTATTATGAAAATTATTTATAAATCAGTTTGTGGTTTTTTATATATATCTATACCTAATGATAAATCACGATTGGTGATTTGAAATACATCAATTAAAAAAAAATACATTTCTTCATTTTCATACACACTAGAAAAGAATAGCGACTCAATGACATTTATATTTTTTTGCTCTGCAATATTTACTAGTACATTTATATGGCCCCAAACTATTTATTAATGGCTATTATCATGAAAGATACTACGTTTCAGAAATTTATAATCTTACAAGTACAACGCTTCGTGTAAAACTAGGAAATCAACTTAGTTCATTTTTAAAGTTGACTAAATAGTTTTCAATTGAAGAGACAAAAAAATAATTAGATTGTATATAGGTTATTTTTATAATAAGTTTAATTATGCAATTTAATCATTCAATCTTGAATTAAAGCTTTTTTAAAAAAAAATAGAATATATATATATATATATATATATATATATATATATATATATATATATATATATATATATATATATATATAATTTTAATGTTTTGTTTCTAAGCTAATAATATTGATTTGGATTGTGAAGCTTCATCATAATCAAATCAGCACTCATGATTTTCTCACACATTTGAGAATAGAAAATAGTTAATAATAGATGTCACCACTCTACAAATTGTGAACCTCTTTTGTAATGTATCATTGGTTTTCTACCTTCCTCTTGTTCCTTAAACATTGAGAGTTAAATACTCCTTTCAAACAACTCTCCCCTAAACTTCCATTTTCTAATAGACATAACATTCAAAAACATTAGTTACATAACTCATCATTCATACATTTTTGTTCATTATAAAAATATTTATAAACTGATTTATGATCTTTTATATATTTATACCTAATGATGAATCACAAATAATAATTTGAAATAGATCAATCCTAAAAAAATGTACACAATTTTTTTCTAAAAATCTTTTAGTTCAATTTTATAAACTATAAAAAAATCAAAATTATAAATCCATTGATGACCTTGAATCCAAATTAAACATGCATAATATATTTATTGTACTATGCAGATTAATTTTTGAGATGCACCACATTTCTTCCTTTTCATACATGATATAAATGAATAATGAGTCAATGACCATAAATCCCACTGTCAACAACTTAGTTTTCCACTCCACTAAATTTACCTGTACATTTATGTGGCCCCAAATTATTTATTAATGGCTATTATCATTAAAGATACTATGTTTCATGAATTTATAATCTTACAAGTAGAAAGGCTTCGTGTAAAACTAGGAAATCATATTAGTTCATTTTTAAAATTGACTAATTTGTTTTCAATTGAAAAATAAAAAACTAATTAGATTGTATATTAGGTTATTTTTGTAAGAAGTTTCATTATGCAATTTAATCTTTTAATTTTTAATTAAGGATTGTTTTTGAAAAATACATATTAAAACATAGAATGGATGGCGAAACTTGTCAAAATTGTTGATGTTGGAGGAGCAACGTCGGGCTCGTACTTCCAGCCCAATGTCTTGCACTGTTGGTGGAGGCCAATAAGGAGATTGAAGAGATGTGTCTCTTTCCTCTCACTTGTATATATAATGATTCCTCATTTTTAAAGAAAAATATATATTCAATCACAAGTATGATTTATAATACAAAGCAGACTTCTAAAGAGTAAATCAGATTTATCTTGTTGTGTTCATTATTCAATGTGTTGCAATCTCTGATTGTTTCATTTCTGATCATAAAACTTACATTGTATCAGAGCGGGTTTGAAGAAGATCGTGATCAAATTTGTCATTGCATCAATACTCTCTATTGTTCTTTATATCTCTTGTCTATCCCTATTTTAGTCAAGATAGTGAACAATCTTAAAATTGAGGATAGACTTGAAGGAGCATCCAACTTCACATCATAGAGGTTTAGATTCATGCTCACTTTGGAAAAAAATGACTTGGCTGAGTTTGTGGAAACCAAAGTTCCTAAACCATTGGAGGAAGAAGAGAAGTTGTAGTGGAAAAAAAAAGACATCAAGGTGAAGAAGATATTGGTTGACCTCGTTAAAGATTATATTGTTCTAATTGTCTCCAAGTTGAAGATGGCAAGGGACATGTTTAAAAACCTCGAGGAGATGTATGAAATAAACAACACCAGCCGGGCTCTTGCACTGAAGAAAAAACTACATCATTTAAAAATGGTGAAAGGAGAAATAGTTATTGCTTACTTTATGAAGATTTAAGAATTAAGAAATCATCTCTCTACAATTGGTCATGTAGTTGATGACAAAGACTTGACCATGCTTGCTCTCAATGGCCTTTCTTCATCATGGGAATCCTACATTCAAGGAATCATTACAAGATTAAAACTTCCCAAGTTTGATCGACTGAGGGTAGATTGCATTTAAGAAGACTATAGATTGGTCACCAGAGGAATTGGTCAAAGCTTTACCAATAAAGACATTCATGACCTTGCCTCTTAATCATTGAAGAAGAAAAGCAAGAATGAGAAGAAAGTATTTTTCAAGAGGAACAGAGATAATGGAACTGATGGTGCTCTCACTTTCAAGAAGAAGAGGGACCTCTCAAAAATCCAATGCTTTAGGTGTGACAAGTATGGTCACATTTCCAAACATTGTCCCTCTAGGCCTAACCAACAAGCCACCATTGCAGATGTTGATGATGCCTCTCCTTAGAAGTAATCATGTGAATAGTTGTTTTATTCGATATTGTTAATAAATGTACCTATCGACACCAATACTTGGCTAATTGATAGTGGTGCATCTCAACACATCACTGGTTTTAAGAAGCATTTATCAAACTTGTTGGAGAGAAATTATAGTGAACAAGTTATCATTGGAGATGATGCTAGTTATTCAGTAAAAGGGATTGGAATCTCTACTCTCCACTTAAAATCTGGCATTACTCTAAGGTTAAGTAATGTTCTCTATGTTTTAGGCATCAAATGAAATCTAGTTTCCATTTCAGCCTTGGAAGAGAAGAGTTATCAAGTTACCTTCTCTAAAGGCAAAGTTCTTGTGTGGATGAAGAATTCCAACTTCAAAATTGCTCGAATAATTAGATTTAGACATGAGAGCCTCTATAGGCTAATCACTTGTTAAATTTAGGCATTAGTACATGATTATTCAAGCTTGTGTGATATTTGGCATAGAAGATTGGCTCTCCTACACTTTTAGGCTCTACCTATCATGGAGAATATGGTCATGAGTCTTCCAAAATTTAACCAGGAGCATGAAGGTACCTGCAAAGGTTGTGCCATGGCTAAGAATACTAAAAGACCATTTTATAGCATAGAAAGTAGATCTAAATGTATCCTAGATCTCATTCATTCTAATTTATGTGGTCCAATGTATGTTGCTTCTTTGAGTGGTTTCTTGTATTACATTATTTTTATTGATGACCACTCTAGAAAGACTTGGACTTATTTCTTGAAATCTAAAGAATCTAAAGAAGTACTTGAGAGGTTTAAAGAGTTTAAAGCTTAGGTAGAGAAATTATTTGGGAAGAGGATAAATTTTTTGAGATTTGACAATGGAGGAGAGTACACCTTTGATGAATTCCATAACTTTTGCATTGAAGCAGAGATTAAGAGGGAGTTATGTGTTCCTTACAACCCTCAACATAATGGTGTTGTAAAAAGGAAGAATAGATATATTATCGAAGCCACCAAAGCTATGATTCATGACCAAGATCTGTAAACCTTCCTTTGGGTGAAGCATCTAAGATAGTTGTTTATGTTTAGAATAGAAGCCCTCACTGCATTTTAGAGAACATGACTCTCGAAGAAGCTTTCACAGGGGCGAAGATGGAAGTAAGTAAGTTATTGAGGATCTTTGTTTGTCTAGTGTATTTTCACATGCCGAAAGATAAAAGGACTAAGTTGAATCCTTATGGCAAGAAGGGAATATTTTTAGGCTATAGTGAAACTTTAAAAGCCTATAGAATCTACATTCTAGGTTAGAAGTTGATTGAGATCAGAAAGGATGTTACATTTTAAGAGGATGTTACATTCAAAAGATATAAGAGCATTCATATGGAGATAGATAATGGGATATGGAAGTTGACCATACTCCTGAGATTCAAAGGGAGGTTTTTGATTCAAAAGAAGATGTTGTTCTAGTTAAGCCTTTGGAACCAACTCATGGACCTAGTGACATTCTTATAGTATGAAAAAGGCCTTGGTGGACTCAAGAAAACATGCAAGAGGTAGGAAAAGATACAACTCCCTGAAGATCTCTTAGAGAAAGTAAGAGACCTCATAAGTTCTCAGATTATGTGTTATTAATGAGTCAAATTATTGAGTCTGAGCCTTCTAGTGTTGAGGAAGCTACTAGTCAACAAGTATGGAGAGATGATATGGCTGAAGAGTATCAATCCATCCTCAAGAATGATGTTTGGGATATCATACCTAAACCTAAAGGAAAATCTATTATTTCTTCTAAGTGGCTCTTAAAGATCAAGCATATAGCTAATGGAAGCATTGAGAAGTATAATTCTAGGTTTATGGCTAGAGGATTCTCTCAGAAAGAGGGAGTAGATTCTAAGGAAATCTTTGCTCTAATTATTCATTATACATCCATCAGAACCTTCATTGCTATTGTAGAAATTAAAGGATGGAAATTACACCAAATGGATGTGAAGATAGAACTTCTAAATGGTGTAATCGAGGAAGAGATATATATTGAACAACCTGAGGGTTTTGAGGTTCATGGGAAGGAGTTTCATGTTTGCAAGATGAAGAAGGCTTTATATGGTTTTAAGTAGGTTCCTCATGCTTGGTACAAAAGAATTGATCGATAATTGATGAGCTTAGATTTCTCCAAGAATGATGCTGATTTAAACCTATACATTAAGGTAATTAATGGTGAAGCATTAATCTTGGTTCTCTATGTTGATGATCTTATTATTACTGGAGAAGATCACCTCATTTTCAAATGTAAGAAGCAGTTAGCTTTAGAATTTGAAATCAAGGATATTGATCTCTTACATTTCTTCCTTGGTTTAGAAGTATGGCAAAAACCAGATGAGATTATTCTAAGTCAAGGGAAGTATTCTATTAACATATTGAAGAGATTTGTTAAGATGAATTGCAAACCGATGTCTACACCAATGGAACCAAATTTGTTAAAGTTAAAAGAGGATGCAACTAGTTTAGATCTGGTGTATCTTATCATGTATAGAAAAATGATTGGTTCATTGATATATCTAGTTAATACTAGACCAGATATTTACTATGTAATGAATGCACTTAGTCAGCTCATGTGTGAACCAAGGAAAATACATCTAGTTGTAGTGAAGAATATCCTAAGATACTTGAATGGCACAGTTGGATATGGCTTGAGATATTCCTCTAGTGTAGACTTGAAACTACAAGGATATACCGATTATGATTGGGCAGGGTGTGTCTCTGATCAGAAGAGCACCTCTAGATGTTGCTCCAGTTTGGAATCTCCTATGATTTCCTAGTGCATTAGGAAGTAATCATTTGTAGCATTGAGTATAATAGAGGTAGAGTATATTTTAGCTTGTATGGTAGCTCAAGAAGTAGTATAGCTTCATAAGCTCCTTGTAAGATTGTTTAAAAAATCAATGGAGCCTACCATCATTCATTGTGATAACCAGAGCTGTGTGAAGATTTCTTTCAATCTAGTGTTTCATGATAGAACCAAGCATGTTGAAATCAAATACCATTATATCAGAGAGGTATTGAGGAAAGCTATTGAGTTGAGGTATATCAACATTGATGAGCAGATGGAAGACATTCTCACCAAGCCTCTCTCCAAGTTAAAGTTTGTGTACTTTTGAGATAGGTTTGGTATAGTGAAGAATACAGCCTTAACTAAGAAAGAGTCTTAGTAACAGTAATCCTTTGATAATGAGTATTTATCTATGAGATAATTTTGAGGTGAAATCCCTTGATAACAAGTTATTCTTTGTGAGAGAAGTTTGAGGTGAAATCCCTTGATATCGAGTTCTTCTCTGTGAGAGAAGTTTGAGGTGAAATCCCTTGATTCCACACTCTAGGAGAGCCATGATAAATGTCATCCATTGTGGTTGACATCACGATGAGGTGATATGTCTTATGTAGTTGAAAGTGTCCTCCCTAGCTGAGAGGGAGTGTTGATGTTGGAGGAGCACCATCAGGCTCCCACTTCGAACCCAATATCTTGCACTTTTGGTGGAGGCTGATAGGGAGATTGAAGAGATGTGTCTCTTTCCTCTCACTTCTATATATAGCAATTCCTCATTGTTCAATAAAAATAGATATTCAATCACAAGTATAATTTATAAGATAGAGAAGACTTCTAAAGAGTAAATCAGATTTATCTTATTGTGTTCATTATTCACTGTGTTGTAATTTCTGATTGTTTCATTTCTGATCATAAAACTTACAAGAATGAGATTCATTGAGTGGTGAATCTTGTCAAAATTATTATCATGTATATAATAAAAATGGGAAAAACCAAAAAATAAAAATAATATATAAAAACAATTCTTTCTTAATTTGAAGAATTTAGTAAAATCTAATGATGAGTTTCAACTATTTTCATCAGGGCAAATACAAAAACATTGCATAAAATATAATAGAATTAAAAATAATCTCATGGAGATGTGTAATGTGACCCCAAAAAAAAACATTGTAGTAATTAATGCCAATTACACATTAGAGTTTAATTTTTATTTTTTGAGTCTAGAGACTGAAGTTATAAAAATAAGAGAAGATGTTTATTCATGGAAACAAGAGTGAAACTCTTTATTAGGAATTTTAATTTCTAATAACTAAATTTTGAAGGGTGAAACATGGTAATAAATACAGCAAGGATATTTATGTCTAATAAAGTATTAGATGAGTTGTAAAAGATGATGCTAAATTGATATGAGAGCATCTAAGCTGCATTGACAATCCTGCATCTCCCAAAAATATTTTGTTTTTTGTAATTTTTCAATAATAAAAAAAATCACATTTTGGTTCCACAGATTCCATGGTAGTTACATTTTGGTTTCATATGGATTAAAAAATTGCTTGTCTTATGATTTCTTGAAACTAGTATTCATAATGGTCGCATTTGGGTTCACATAGAAGAGAGCTTTAAGATAGTTTTAGTCATAAGGTAGAGAAATCATGCATGTGTTTTCTTTTTACCTAAAAACACAAGAAGTTAGTGAGAAAACATAAAATTTTGAAAAGTGAGAAAAAAAATGGGGATCTTGTGCAAAGCTTTAAGGGGATATTAAAGACAAGATAAAAAGGAGAGAAGAGATCAAGAAGAGCAGTTGACATTGGAAAATATTAGAAGAGTGTTGGAGGACTAAGTTGTCAATAATATCAAAGCATGATGGATATTTTATGGCAAAGCACAGCTTTAAAACTACAAGTGTGATGAGATTTTGATCTCAAATTTATCAAATGTCATGTAGTGTTATCTCTAATTTAATAAATAAATTGTTGTCCTTATTATTGTATATGTTTTGTGTTGTCCTTATGTGTGTAGGAGAGTTTTGTAATCATTATTGGGGAGTAAGGTAACCATTAATTTGGCACCCTATACCTCCTTCCTACACCAATGGGTGTTAGAGTAGGTTTTATGTTTGTTTAGATGTTAGAGCAGACTAAAGATTGAGTCTTAGGAAAGTTGTGAATATAAATTTTTAGTTGACTGAAGAAATGACACACAGAGGTAATCTTGGTAGAATAAGTGAAATAACACTTAATGTTGGAGACCTGGCATAAATTATAAGAGAAATCAAAGTAAGACTACCATAGAGACACTACAAAGAAGAGGAGTGCATGTTGAAGACATAAGTGATGATGAGTAAGAAGGGACTAAAAAAGGATATTAAAGACTTGGAGGAGTTAAAGAACTTGAAATGGAACTCAATAGAATAGGTAGAATAACACTTAATTTTGGAGACTTAGAATAAATTATAAGAGGAATCAAAGTGAGACTAGATTCCATAGAGACACCACAAAGAAGAAGAGTGCATGTTGAAGACATAAGTGATGATGAATAAGAAGGGACTGAAAAGGGATCTTTAAGACTTGAAGGAGTTAAAAAAATTGAAATGTAAGAGATGGAAGATTAATTTAAGACCATATTTCTCAAATAAGTTTTAAGGATTGGTAACAAGCCAAAACTAGATGCACCTTGTTATAATCGAAATTTCAATTATGAAGAGCTTGTACATTAGATCACAAAGATGGAAAAGTATTTTGAACATGATTCAATGGGGTATTATAAGAGGGTTAAATTTTCATGCACAAATTTTTAAAATCACACATCACTATGGTGGGATCATGTGCAGAGTGAAAGACCAAGAAAAGGTGAGGATAAAATTAAGTCATGTGAACTAATGGTGACTAAAATGAAAGCTAAATTCTCTCCTATAAAATATTATATGAGTATGTTAAATAATTTTTAAAACCCAAAATAAAAGAATATGAAGGATCAAATATTATGTTTAAGGAATTAATAGGATTACTATACAAGCTATACAAATAGAATTGATTGAGAGAAGGTAGCAATTTACATAAATGGTATGCATGTTGTTATTCAAGATGAAATTACTTTTCTTAATCTAATAATAGTAGAATAATCCTACCAATGTAAGTCAAGGTTAGAATAAGATTTTTTTGAGACACAAAAAATTAATTATAGAGGTAAAGGTAGGTCCTCAAGAGGAAGGGGATAGAGAAGTGGAGAAAGAGGGGGAAATTCCTACACTTGAGAAACAAGCAATTCTTAAAATGAAAAGACAAATACAAGAGAAAGAGGGTATTTGTTTAAAATAAGATGATATTTTTGAAGAGGAAGAAAACATGGATTCATAGGACAATACTTTAGGTGTAATAAGTATGTTGGACATATATATTTTGAGTGTCTAGGAGAACCTCATAAAAACAAGAGCAGAATTGAAGGGATGACTTATATTTCCCATGGTAATGAATAAAGTGTGGGATATCCATTGCATAAAAAATAGAACGAACATGGATAATCACTTATGATGAAGAGAGTGTTGTTTAAACTAGCTAATGAAGTGAATGAGTGAATACATAGGAAAAGTATATTCCATACTATTTTCAAATCCAAAGGTAAGTATTACAAAGTAGTTATTGATAGTGGAAGCAGAAATAATTTGGTGTTTGAAGAAATGGTATAAAAGGTTGGGATGGAAAGGTTAGTAAACCCTAATCCATATAATGTTTCATGGTTGTTAAAAGGTCATAAAGTGAAAATAAAATAATAATGCATGGTGAGTTTTCAAATTGGTTTGTATAAAGGTGAGGTCCTATTTGACATTATGCTCATGGATATATGTCATGTGTTGCTGGGAAGGTCATGCTAATATGATAGAAGAGTTTTGAATTATGGAATAATAAACACATACACTTTCATGAAGGAAAAAAAGAAGTTCACATTGAATTCATTAAATAATAAAGGACATGAAGTGAAAAGTAGTTCAAAGGTGCCAATGATTTTAGGGAAGGAAATTATTGAAGTAGTAAGATAAGAGGATATGTGTTTTATCTTCTTCTAAAACCTACATCAGCAATGATAGACATTAAGGTAAGTCATCTTCCCATTAAAATTTAGTCTTTATCAAATAAATATGTTGATATTGTGAAAAATGAATTAGCTAATGTATTATAACCTATGAGAAACATCAACCATTATTCAGTTTCGGTTCCATGAGCAATTTTTCATAATAAGGTAGCTATTTTCCTAATAAGGAAGCTTATAGACTAGCCCCTATGAAAATTTTTGAGATAAAATTATAGGTGCAGGATTTTGTGAGACCCCTATTTTCACAGTGTTTACATTTAGATATTTTGTGTTTTGCATGTCCTATTGGTAGGTGATTTATATATTATTGAAACACGAGATGTCATTGGCCCCTTGTGTCTGAGAAAAAGATAATATATTTTTTGTGATGTTGTTTCTTTACTTATGCAAGAATAATTATATGCTTAGATTAGATTATTATTATTTTCATTATGATGTCATTTTAATTACAATATTTTGGTTATCCATTATGATGCATACTATTTTTAAACTATCAGAGCTATTGTTCTTAAGCATATATTTGATTATACATGTGTTTATAATATTGGTATGAGTTTATTACCATTGAGATATGATGCTCTAGATATGTCACATGCATTTTTTGATGATTGAGATCAACTGTATTATTTACATTCTACAGCTTCAACTATTTAGGGTAGGACTTTTTATGTGCATAATGTTTTATAGGTTACAGGGGAGGACAATAATGGAACTAGGACTATGCCAAGCCGTAGAAAATCATTGGTAGTGAGGTGGAATGTGTATATAACCTTTATTTGATTCAAAACACTCCTTGTGTCATATGTAAACCTAGTCAAAAGTTGTGGAATTTTTAACCCTCTAAAGACCATTCAACCTCTTAAATATTATTCATACCTTTCCTTATAAACCTTATGATTTTGTTTTATTGGTTTTTCATTCAAAAAGTGTTATTTTAAGCCATATAAGTGGTTCCATTGACCCAAAACTCTGATGGATACATCCAACTCACATTGTGAGTTTATTTTGAGTGTTCTAGAAGTGATTAGATACACATTTAAAACCCTTGTTGACTATGTGATGGATGGAGACCTTGTTTGAAGTGTAGAGGAAGCCATAAGACCAGCCCATGTGCCATTTATTAAATGTGATATCGGCATCACTAATTAGAGATGGATTTACTTATCCACATGGGCTTGTAAGAGAAGTTATTCCTAGGTGAGACTTGTTCACCTTAGGCCAAGGGATGGGAAGTGACACATTTCACCTTCCAATTAGATTTTAGAGTTGTATGATTAACCATTTTGATGATGGGAAATCTTCACTGAGACAATATTTCCCATTTTGAAAAATCCAAGTTGGAGGAGAGCTAGAGAAGAAAGAATGAAACCAAGTGGAAAAGGAAGGAACCTTGGGAAGAAGGAGGATTTATGCCTACATTTGTGAAGGATTTTGTGTGTATTCCAAAGGAGAACCAAGGTATAATTAAATTTTATACTTTTATATTTTATATTTAATTTTATTCAAATTGAGAAGCTTCTCCCTTATGATTTTCCTCATTTTCAAGAGGTGTAGGGATGCTTGGCCAAACATTTTTTAACATTACTTTCCATGGTTGAGCCTATGTCCACTATATTAGTTTTATTACCCACTTTGGCCTTAGAGATGTATAACCCTTTCTAATTTTATTGTATATTTTATAAATCCATTTATTATTTAAATTTGACATCATTAGGCTACCCAAATGGGTTTGAAATTGTCTCACATTATTGTGTGGTTTTTTTGTAGTGGTAGTGGCTAGTAAAATTAGATTCTTATGCCCTCCTACATATTTTTCTTTGGTGTAGTGGTAGTGCATGGTGGAACCAGGTTCCTTTTCCCTCTTACATGTTTTTATTTTCATAATTCTAGTGAATGTGGAATGGGGTTCCTATGCCCTCCTATGTGTTATTTTTTCATGGCCAATTGAGCTCATTCCCTCTCATGGCCAAGAGATGATAAAACAAGGAGGCATCCCCATGTTCTTCTCTTTCAATGGGAATTTTGTGTTGAAAATGTGTTATGGTTACCTTATGAATTTTTTACTATTTTAAATGGTGTTTTTTTTTCCTTTTATGTTGGTTTTGGGTTATAGACACCTCTTCTATGTAGATGAACTTGTAAGCCTCATAGATTTGATTCCTAGTGAGTGTTCCTTGTCAAACCTTAGTTACCATCCAAACCTCATTTTATCAGTTTTTCCACCTTATCCAGTGATTTAAATATGTTTGGAGTATGGACTTTGAGGGTCAAGAGTGCCTAGAGAAGCCACCTAATGATGACAAAAAGATGGGAGGCAAGCCGCTCATTTTATTGTCTTTGTTGTTGCTTGTGGAATTCATTGAAAAACTAACTTATTCAACACTATTGTATAGATTTGTAAAGAAATTATATTAGTTACTTGAAATCCATGCTATTGTAATTATTTATTTGAAAATATGTATATAATGCAAGTAAATTATAATAATTATTAGCAATTAACATTATGATTCTCTATTACTTATCCTTGCTATTGATTGTGTTGGACTATAAAAGTAATGAAATGATTATCTTGTGTTAAAAATAAAATTATAAAATTTAGTTGGACATATAGTTCTCTATATTTTAATAATTATCTAAAATTAAAATTTATCTCTTTTCAAAAATTTTGAATTTGATTGATATTTGTGAAGCTATGAAAGGCTAGAAGCATTTGTATAATTTTTACACACTTCAAGTCATTCCAAAAATTTCCAACTTTTATTGTATTATAAAATATGGTTTATCAAGGAATTAATGTAATTTATGGTATAATTTTTGGACTAACAATTAATTTATTGAATTTTCAAAGTTTCGTGACTAAAACTCCTTATACCTCCTTTGTAATCTACCCTTCATGTAGTTTTCATACAAATAAAATGAGGCATTGAAGTAGCCAAGATAATTTTATATTAAAATTTATGATTTTTAGGAACCAATGCAATTTGTTTTGTAATTTTTGGATATATGGATTTTTCATTATGAATTTTTTTAAATAGTTTTTTGTAGGATAGTTTTAGAATTACACATGCCCTTATGAAGGGCACAAATAACTTCACATAGGGCATATTAAAATGTTAAGTGGTGGTTCCCCATCACATAATGCATTGTGCATGTTTTCATCCCTAAGGTGGGAGGGGGATTGCAGTTGTGTTTTGACATAGTTATAGGTGTCTAGTAAGCCACATAGTCTACTGACTACCCCATCTGAATGGGATGGCCACAGTTGGAACATGGCTTTGTGGCCACCCAACTAGCTAAGTTGTCAACCACTACCATTTGGCTATATAACCATCGTAGTTAGTTATACTAGCCAACATATATTATTTATATATTAAAAAAATTATATTAATTGAATTAATAAACATTGGTTTTTTTGTAATGTTATAACCTGGAATGAAAAAAAAAAAAAACTAGAAGCCTTATTCAAACTATATATGAATATTATTCAGTCAATTCAAGTAATTCAAAGTTTTAAGGGTGGGATGAATCCAAAAGATAGCCCCCTCCATTTTTTTTTCTCTTCTACATGATATAAATTTTAAGACCTGAAGATTTAGGATTTGTCAAATTTCACCTCCTTATTGAGCAGATGAGTTATTTGCACCTTATTGGCTAGCATGGACTCCCGAAAGCTCCAAAATAGGCTGACCCAAAAAGGGACCCCTACTATTTTTTTGCCCTATACCATAAAAATACTTTTTTGAAGACTTGAAACTAATTTTTTATTAAATTTTAATGTTAAACCTTGTTAGGACCATTAATGATAGTGGTGGAGTTCCCAATACTTTTTTGAAAACTTTGAGACATTAAAATATCTATAAGATTTATTTTAAATGAGTTAAGTGTAATATTAACTCACATCTTTGTATCATGTTTAAAATTTTTAAATGAAATAAAAAGTTCAAACGAAAATGTTGTAGACTCCATTAATGGTAATTGTCTAAGGATGAAGAAGGAGAGGAGGGATGACTATGAAAAATTCATCCTTCAACACCACTTACCTCCTTTGAAAAATAAGAGTTTTCAATTCAGTAACTAATTTGAAGACCTTATGGCCTCCATAAGGATATTTATGGCATATTTCACTTTGACTATATTTTATGGTCAATGTTTATTTGATATAATGGTGGAGATGGGTTACTTCATTCTTATGGGGATTAAACTAGATATTTTAAACACATTTTCAAATCCTATGGGGACTAAATGATATTATTTTTAAGCTATTTAATCTAAGCCAATTCAATGTGAAATTATTCTTTATTTATGTCTTAAGTGTGAACTGAGGTATATGGTTAGCCACTAAACTAAGTTGAAGTATCCACACATATTATTCATAAAAATTCTGATCCTTATGAACTTTGGGAACTAATGGCCATAATCCCACATTAAATTAAAGTGTAAAAAATATAAAGACTTCACTCAAGTTAAAGTGACTCTATGACCTTAGTGATAACAAGACCTAATGACTCCATTATTTTGTGGGTTTCCCACGTACTCCAATGCAAAACTTTGGTGACCCTACACACATAAAATTTAAATTATAAGTGAGTTCATAGTGATCTACTTCTAAGGTTTAATTGATATAACCCATTTTTTATTAAATAAAATATATATTCTAATAGATCTATAGAAGAGTCCATTCATAAATTATGAAACTTGGGATTGTTCATACTTCATGAACTCCATGATTCTACCAAATTCTCTCTTTTGTGCCACATGATAAAAAATAAGTTTGAATTTGCTAATCTCTAACCTTGTGTCCAATCAATGACCACCATGTGCCTTATTGTGATCTCAAATTTTATTAGAAAAGCTATCACATAAGTTTTAATATGTTTTAGTCAATAATTATTGTGTCCACTTTATTTTTTCATAGTTAAAGGAGTAGATGCAAGCAAGGATTTAAACAAAGTAAATAAAATGATATGGTCAAACAACACATAGTGAAATTCACATTGAAAGATAATCCTATGAGATCTATAAATGGTGTCACCTCATGACTAGTAGATGGGGATTACACAATTCCCTATGATCATTGAATTTCATATAAGGTGGACATGCATAAATAATATAAAAGGAAATTGAATTTAATAATGAGTATGTGGGCCTGTCAATGAATCACTTCAAACCTTATGACTTCACAAGCTTAAACTACTCAATGTTTTCCAGGTGGTGTGGTGCACCTATACATGATGAAGAAAATGGTGGAGGTATCTATGATGTCTCCTCCTGAAGTGACCCTATCAAGATGAGTCCATGTGTCTCAATATGATTGTTCATGTACTATTTGTAACTGTGATCTCTTTATTCACAAAAATAAAAGTAGACCCATGGTTTTCAAGAGTAAAATGCATATAGTAATGGTTCTATGTGAACCCAAGATCAAATTAAATTGAACCCCATTCCTTATAACCCCATAGCCTATAGGTGATTTCCACATGTCCACCTAATTTTCAAAAAATTCATTAAAATTTTAATGTGTATTTTACTTATAATGTGACTAGATATTATCTATCAAAATTTATGTGATCATTAAATATTCATTTATTTTCATAGGGATATTTAATTATCAAGGCGATAACAAATAAAAGGATAATCCTATGACCATGAGGCAATCATAACATACCATGTGTCACTATAACTAAAAATAAATCCATGAAGATAAAACAATCATAAGAGGCCACATGTCTTAAATACCTTAGTCATAGTAGAGTGAATATGTGCTAAAATTTTGGACCATCATGTGATCGTTTCCTATGGCCACAATAAGATAAAATAAAAATAAAACAAAAGGCCACAATAAGACAAAGCACAAATAAAAAATGGATTTTTATCAAATAAAAGAGGACCAAGTTCATGAATGTGTGACCAACTAATGAAAGCCACATGTGAATGTAAAAATAGGAACTTTGCATCAAAATATGATCAAGTGAGCTATGTGAATGACATCACCCCATCACTATTAGGTAATAACCACATGGTGGCATGTGATCACTACAATTCATCAAAGGTGAGCACACCTAAATATTATAAATTAAAATAATATTAATAATAAGTCCATGAACTTCTTAATAGATCACCAGAACATGGTGAGTCACTTAGATTGAACCAATCCAATCTTATCATGTGGTGTCGTATGGTTCACCATAGTAAATCAAAGTAAATGGAAAGTTATGATGTGTCCCTATAAAGTGGAATATAAAGAGGAGGCCATATGTCTCAATATAATTGGCCAAGTATTATTTGTAAATTTGATATCTTTGTTTGCATAAACAAATGTGGACACATGAATTTTTAGAGAAGAATACATATAATAATGGATCTGCACAAAGCCACCATTAGATGAAATCAAACCATGTGCGCTGTGACCCCATAGCATATAAGCAATCACCATGTTTCCACCCATGTTTTGTAAGTATTGTTAAAATTTTATGTGCATCTTATTTAAAATGTGAATACACATTATTTTTTAAATATTTATTAAAATTCATGTGATTACTATATACTTTTTTTATTTTATAGAGATCCATGTAGTTATTAGGACCATAATAGAAAAAATTAGCATCTTGTGAACTTGATCCATTCATACCCTACTATAGAGTAGGATTATGAGACATGGTTAGTTCATGTGTTAGTCAATAAATATATAAAATAAACATATAAACCTAACTTATAAATCTTGCTCCCTCAAAGGGCATTGCTAATGACTTTAAAGAGATAATCAAGAAATGAATACAATCAAACTATTTAAATATTTATTCTCCCTCCCAAGTGGTCAAGAAGTATGTTCTTCCATAGATATGGTGCTCAAAGTCTTTGTCAATGAAGAGTAAAATGGGCCTACATCATATCCTAATGCACCAATGACTTAGGCTTACAAGATTTATCAATTTATACAAATAGGTAAAGCTTATCTTTATCAATTTTTGCATAGTAAGTTTTTATAACTAAACATTTGTGAAGATAATTCTAAATAATAAGTTTACACAAAAAGATTTTAAAAATAGATGATTTGGCTCACTTATTTATAGCAATCTAAAAATATTCAGGATCAGCCATGACTGTCCATCTTGAGATCAAGATTTGTGGCCATGGACTGATTCAACTTTTGGAGGGACAAGCTATAAATATTGGCATTAATATTTGAAAGAATGAGGCATTGATGAGGCATCTAAGGGATTAATTTTGATATTTTTCCCATTAATGGTTTATAGATGCCACTAAATTGATGATGTCATATGATGATATATAATTAAATATTAAATTTCCAGTAATTAGATATTCAATAATTTTCATGAAATTTTTATTTAAGCTCATGATTTTATTTAATTTACTTAATTGGATTCTATTAATTTACTATAATTATTTATAAATATGTTACATGCTTAATCAACCTAGTCAAAAATATAATTTTATTGAGTTATAATTTGAGTGGAGTATAATTAGAAGAAGGTGTCAGTTGTGTACGTAATAACACCCTAGTTAGTGTATTATGGATGTGAAATAACAAATTCACATGATGTGTGCTACTAAATTAGAAGAATTTAGTGGTCCAAGGCATCATCTTGCATGGTCATAATTTGACTCAAAATGATTTAACAAAATATAATAATCACAAAAAATGCATTGTATCATTCAAAGATACATTATCACAAATTAACACTTGTACATGACAAGTTTAATTGATTTAGAGCATTTTAGTGATTTTGGTCTATGTTGTGCATTATTGTATAATATCATTTAGATTGACAATTTTAGCACAATAGTGATAGGAATAGGATGTCTACATTTTGCCCTTATTTGAGAAGGTGGAACAACACATTTGGTCAAAGCAACATCTTTTCAAAAAATGAAAAGGTCACTATAATTAGAAGAAATAAATTTTGTTTCCATTTTTTGCTAAATTTTTCATGAGTTATGACAAAATAGAATTAATAAAATACCCCAAAAATCACTTTGAAAGACCATGATGCCCCTTTGAGTGGAAGATGATAAAATTTAATTTTTTGATGGATTGGATCTCGATATGAAGAAATAGTAATCATGTTAATTTTAGTAAAAGAGGCTAAAAATGGAGAAATTAGAAGAAAGTGGGAGGAAAAATAGATAAATGGGGCTAAAATAATAGTGTGGGAGAGGTAAAATGCTTCAACCATAGGTGTAGGGGTGAAATTTTTGAAAATATTACTATATTCTCACCCTTAAAGGGTAAAAATAGTAGTAAATTAGATCTCTAATATTTTCACAAGAGAGAGATGAGAAGGATGACTAATATCCCACACCGCCATCACCTTGGAGAGTGTATGAGAGAGTATCAAATGCCATCAAGGATCATACCATCAGTAGGCACCTTTTTCATATTTAGTTTTTTTATTTATGGCATTTATTACACATAGGAAGTAGGATGTTTGGCAATCCCACCAATTACCCAATTGGGCAATCAATGAGTTTACCCACAAAAAAGGTGAAATCATCATGAGATTAGGAAATTTGCTAATCATTTAGTGGGATCATGGGTCAAAACATTGAATTATTTACTAAATTAGTGAATTCATAATGATCGATAAAAATCACCATGTAAATGGCGAATTAGATAATAATAGTGATATTTCCCTACACTTCGATGGGAATGACCTATAGTTTAGTGGGTTCACTAGGAATGATGAAGATACCCTATTAAATGGTAGAATCACCATATAAAATGGTGAAATGTCTAGAATAAGGAAGGATAGGGCCCATAGGATATTAATCTAGGCTCAAAATTAGAAGATAAGATGGTGAGGCCCATAGATGATTAGTCTAGGCCCCAAAATTAGAAGAATGTACATAGATTTGGTTAGTGAAAGGAAAAATAATTAACAAAGTCCTAATTTTTGACTTGTAATAGTGAGTTGATATTATTATATCATGAGAACAATGATCATGGGTTCTTTGATGCTAGGGTATCTAGACAAACAAGATCATGGGTGTCTTAGAGGCTATAGAACTATACCATCTAGAATGATTGCTAGTGATTCAAGTAGAAAGGGGCTACTTATTAGTATTAGCAAAGAAGTGGTAATCAAAGACCTTGATATTTCATTTGCTAACTAGGGAGGCCATGGTGATATTAGAGGATGTGCATCGTATATTATGGTTACCAATGTGAGTCCTTAGGATTACCTAGTGTTAGTGGGTTGATAGACTATTGTAGACGACTTGATAAGTGTTATCAAAAACTTGGAGGTGGTAGATATCAGTATTAATATTAATACACTAGAACATCTGACATTGAATCTAGTTAATGAAGCAAGATTAGGATAGGGAAAAGTTCCTTTAGAGGTTGTGATATTAATGGTTCTTGTCAGAGGCCTCTATTGTGGAACAAGAGTGGATGGTTTTCCCTCCTCAATCTTATATGGATTATCTAGGAGATGTTTTATGCCCTGGCATGTTTAGCTTGGGGGCCGATTATCTTGGCCTAGCTATATAAGGACCGGTATATGATAACTTATCATGGAGGGTGTAACATTCACCATATCACACTTCTTTAGGTCTGGACTTATGAGCTTATTACTATTGAATATATAGTAGGGGTGAGATACCACAGGGGATAAGAAGATCTAGTGGCTTGGGGATGGTCTCTGATAGGGTCAAGGTTATAGGGTCATCTAGGGGACTTGCCTTATTATTGATAAGCCATAGATGAGATAGATGATGGGGACTTCATCTAGCATCCCTATATAGCAACACAATAGTTTTAGATCAAGGATTTGATCATGATCAATTATATGATTACACCATTCTATATTATAGGTTATGATGATTAAGTGGTGTATTGATATAATTTGGATCAAGTCTAGTGGTAGTTTGGATTGTATTAATATATACAAGAGGGTCTACCCTATTTTGCCTATGTGACTAGGTAGATTCAAGAGTGGGGGCCACCAGTGTCAAGAGCTAAGGTGATCACAAATTATAATAGCATTTTCCATGTGTTATGGGATTATGCCAAAGGGTTTATAGATATGGTGGTTACTAATGATTATACATCATGGTGGATTGGGGTTAGACCAATCTGATGGACTGAGTGATTTCCAAAATAACCAATATTGCATCAAAGGTGGGTCTGGTTGAGGAGAGACTGGGGTTTGATCTCAATATAGGTATAGGCATAAACATGATTACATATAGCCATTACACATGCCATTCCATTATAGTTAGTCCATGAATAGGTATAATAGGATCCATTGGTTTATATAGAGATGGCTAACCTAAATGGATATGATATCGATATGGGGGATTTTGTAGGTTATGATGATGGCCATAATATAGGACCTATAGGACTAGCACAAGGATATGTACAAGAGATACATGGCCCTCTAATATATGTACATGTACAAGAGAGGTGGGGATTTCTTGTATAGGGAGGTCCATGAAGGACCATAATCCCATTGATAGGCTTTAGAGAGAGATCATTACATGCCTTTTAAGGATTTTAGGTTTATAAAGTATTGAGTCTAGGTTACAGGGATAGTTGGCTAAAACCCAAGGAGATACTAATAGGTTACATGGTCTCATTATAGCCAAAGATGCAAAGATTACCATTCATAAAGGGTAGGTAATGCAATTAGCATAGGTTCAAACACAATTGGCTACACAAGACATAGAGCTATTGATAGTAGTAAGA
>JARHVA010007279.1:117500-142500 GCA_037957365.1 Torreya grandis | reverse complement strand
TGTTTCTAGCTCTTGCAACTTGGAAGCTCTATAATATTCATCATCCACAAATTTCTCCAAATAACCCTGTAATGAAGGTATGTCAACCTTGATTGGGATAATAACATATATTCCATAAACCAAGTAATTTGGAGTTGATCATATGGAAGTGTGATGACTAGTGCGATAGGATAATAGGGTATGAAAATTTTAAAAGTTCTAATTACATCCAACATCATTGACAATATTCTTTAGGATTGCAAAAATATCTTATTAGATGCCTCAGCTTGATTGTTACATTCTAGGTGATATGGTGTGTATCTTTTCTTCTTGATTTTGAACATGGTGTAAAGAGATTTAACATCTCTATTTATTAATTATCTACCATTATCTGATATAATATTTGCTAGGATAACTTATTGATAGATGATATGGTAATTGATAAATTTGGTAATCTACTTACTAATGATGTAAGTGAGAGGAATGGCCTCAATCCACTTAGTAAAATACTTATTATCAATTAAAATTTGTTTTTGGCCATCATAATAGGTCATGTTTATTTTCTCGATGAGATTAAGACCACATGTAGAAAATTGCCATGGTGTCATGATCAACTATCATGGAAAGGAAGGTGTGTGTATCAAATTACCTTATTGCTAGCAAGCAACACATTTATTGGCATAATTACAATTGTTTATTTCCATCTTAGGCCAATAGTAACATGTTCTAAGATGCTCCATGGCTAGTACAACATAGTTAGTGTGGCCCCCACACATTCCTTCATGAACCTCTTTAAGTGCTAATTTGGATTCTCTTGAAGATAAACAATGAAAAATCATTCCATCATAACATTTATGATAGAGCATGTTTCTAAGGAGGGTATAACATGATAAGTTATGATGGAATATTTTTTGGTGATTATGTGAAGGGTCAAGGGGAAAATCTTTGTCATGGAAATAATTATAAACATCTTAAAACCAAATTAGTTTAGGTGGGGGATTGGGACCAGAAATTGTGCATACCCTCTTTAAATCTAGAAATATGTGAACAAAGTTTAAAATATTATTGATGAGAAACTGACACTTATTGACACTATCAATATTTTGAATACTTTTTTCTGTAAGTTTCTTCTCCCACCAAAAAACTCTTGTAGACTTTGGAGATTCATTTGCAGCTTTCAAAACTTGTAATTTCTTGAATTTCCACTTGAATCTATTCCAACTTGGTTTATTAAAGCACCTTCTATAAAATATTATTATAATCCAACCCATCCTTTATTTGATACCCCAATTTATGTAAACTTTCTTTCTATGCATAATGCATTGGGATTTGAACCATTCAACAACAAAAATCTTCCTTGCCTTACTAGGCATGCACATAGATGGAAGAAACCTATTTTTAACTCTTTTCAATGATCTCATCTCAAAATTTTGACTTTCATATATTATATGCTTCTTTTCCATCTTTTCTAATCCTCTCGACCATATGTAATCTCTTCTCTTCAATCTTGATGCCTCTAATCTTGAAGCATGCTATCCACTTTTTTTTGAGGTCCATCATTTTTGGATGTTTTAAACCCATTTTAGACTTCCCATCTATGGATGAAAGTGAATTCTCATTATAAAATAAAATATATAATAAATTAGTCTATACTTATAAGCCTTCCTTATCTGATAGTGGGTACATTAGATTATTAGTTTCATTTTTAAAAGAGGATTTTATAGTAGTAGACTATGATGATACTTTTGTATAAGAGCTCAAATGATCCTGACTATGTGCACCTTGTAAAGACTTGAATGATATACTGTATTTATTCTTTGAATTATTTACATCATCCTTCAAATTCTTATCTATGTCAGATTCATGGTGATCCAGTGATAAATGTCCACCATCCTTTGTCCTCGACTCACCCCTTTCTTGAAGGTAACACCATCACTAGAATTTTAGTGTATCCATGGTACATGTGCCAATCTCTATGGAATATAGTCATATTTATTTGCTTTCATCCTTTTAATACATATATTTTCATAGTTTCAAAATACTAAAGTTTATTAAATAGCTACATTAATTTGATTTATTATCAGTGGTGCAGTTGTTCCACTTATAATTTTATGGTCTCAAATTGATGACTAGAATCCCCACTCTATATCAAGCATTGATGTAAGCCCAAGCATATACAATTTGAAATATGTGGTTTAATATTTATTCATACTATTCCTTTAAGATAAAATACTCATATTGACAAAGCTAGAGGCATCTAATCTACAAGATGTGAAAGCACTCCATTCAATGATCTATGACCATCACCACTTGAAGTTTTTTTACCAACTAATTTTTATTATTCATCCTTCATGGATCATGCTACCCATTAATAGAATTGATGTTTGACCAACCATATGCATGTGTACCTATTCTACTAGCTAAGCATTTATACTTTTAATCCCATTTATTTTCTTGCCTACTCTTCTTTTCTTTACGATATTTGGAATTTGAATTATAGGTTGCAAGTTTAAAACTTTATAAATTGTGTTTGAGCTTCCATTATCCTCCATGTGCTTCTTTATGTCAAGATATAGAGGTTTAAAAATAATTTTCAACTTGTTTTTATGCTTTTCACCTTGATATCTCCACTGATAAACTTATGCATGGTGTATTGTGGGTTTGGGAAACCCAAAGACAATTTACAATTTGTGTTTTTTAAATTTTGATTTTGCATATGCATTCCCCACAATATACCCCCATTGTTTACCTTATTCTTCACATAGTCTCCTTTACCACTTTGTTTGTACGGATCGGGAGGCAAATTATAACTTTAAAATTTACAAATTTGAATTTTCACTAAGATTCTCCATCATTCCCCATATGGGCACATGCTTTACCAATTTAACTAAAACTTTTAACTTTATTTTATTCATTTGACACTTTCCATATGATAGGTCCCTTAGGGAATGGGATCATATGGCATGGATTTTGATATTCATAAGCCTCTATTTCCAACATGGACCTTAGTTATAATTTTTTCACATGATTTTATCATTTACAGATGATGTTACACATTGTGGACTTGGGGAATGAAATGACCATTTATAACTTACAAATATAGGACTTGTATTTTACATGTTGTTCTTTTACTTCAATATTACATATAATTTTGAGCTCCATTCACCCTATAACCAAATTCATTATTAAAAAAAAAAATGCTAGGTGTTGGTTGAGACTAAGTTTCATGAGGTATTCACAATGAAAATACAAGAGCAGGACCATGATTTCTAATGACTTGATTACAAAAATAGGAATTTTTAACATCAGACTAACACTTGTAGATAGGAATAATAGATAGAAAATTTAGGCATCAATATTCAATAAGGGCACAAATTGCTCAGTACAATTTTGGGTAATAATAGGACATAGATATTTTGAGTGTCTAGGAGAACCTTAGAACAACATGAGGAGAATTTAAGAGATAAATTATATTTCCCATGGTGATGAATAAAGTTTGGTATCTCCATTCCAAAAAAAATAGCAAGAAAATTCATAATCACTTGTGATGAAGAGAGTGTTGTTTAAACTAGCCAATGAAGTGAATGAGCCAACACATAAGAAAAGTCTATTTTGGAATATTTTAAAATTCAAAGATAAGTGTTGAAAATTAGTTATTAATAGTGGAAGCATAAATAATTTGGTGTCTAAAGAAATGGTATAAAAACTTGTGTTGAAAAGGTTAGTACACCCTACTCCATATAATGTTTCATGGTTGCTAAAAGGTCATAAAGTGGAATTAAAAGAGTAATGTATAGTGAGTTTTCAAATTGGTTCATACAAATATGAGGTCCTATGTGACATTATGCCCATGGATTTATGTCATGTGTTGTTCACAAGGCCATGGTAGTATGATAGAAGAGTTGTGCATGATGGAAGAATAAACACATACACTCTCATGAAAGACAAAAAGAAGTTCACCTTGAGTTCATTAAAGGATAAAGGAGATGAAGTGGAAAATAGTTCAAAGGTGCTAGTGATTTTAGGGAAGGAAACTATTAAATTAGTAAGATAAGAGGATATATGTTTTATCTTTTTCTAAAACCCACATTAGCAAAGATTACATTAAGGTAAGTAATCTTCCCATTGAAATTTAGAATTTATTAAATAAATATGTTGATATTGTCAAAAATGAATTATTAGATGTAATAAAACTTATGAGAAACATCAACCATCATTTGATTTGGGTTCCACGAGCAATTTTTCACAATAAGATACCTATTTCCCTAATAAAGTAGCTTATATAATGATCCCTATGGAATTTTTTGAGATAAAAGGATAAGTGCTGGAGTTTGTGAGACCCTTATTTTCATAGTACTTACCTTTAGAAATTTAGTGTTAAACATGTCCTATTGGGACGTGATTTATGTATGATTGAGACATGAGATGTTATTTTCCCCTTGTGTCTAAGACAAAGATAAAATACTTTTTGTGATTGTATCACTTTACTTATGCAAGAATAAATATATGCATAGATTAGATGATTATTATATTCATTATGATGTCATTTTACTTAAAATATTTTTGTTGTGATTTATGATGCATATTATTTTTGTACTACTAAAATAATTATTCTTAAGCATATATTTGATTATACATGTCTTTATAATATTTGTATGAGTATAATCCTATTGAAATATGTCGTTATAGATATGTCATGTGCCTTTTTTGAAGATCGAGATCACTTTTATTGCTTACATTCTAGAGTTTTAGCTATCTAGGGTAGGACTTTCTATGTGTAATGTTGTGTAGGTGATATGGGAGGTAAATGATGGAACTAAGACTATGCCAAGCATGATAACATCATTGGTAAGAAGGTGGCATGAGTATATAACCTTTCCTTGATTCAAACCACTCCTTGTGTCATATATAAAATTAGTCAAAAGTTGTGGACTTCCTTAACCCTCTTAACACCATTCACCCTTTTAAATATTATCTATACCATTCCTTATAAACCTTATGATTTTTATTTTATTGGTATTTCATTCAAAAATTGTTATTTTAAGCCATATAAGTGGATCCATTGACCCAAAACTCAGATTGACACATCCACTCACTTTTCAAGTGCATTTTGAGTGTTTTAGAAGTGATTAGAATCACATTTAAACCCCTTGTTGACTATATGATGGATCGACAGCTTGTTTGGAGTATAGGAGAAGCCATAAGACTAGTCCATGTGCCATTTTTGGCATGGGATAGTGGGATAAATAATTAGATATTGATTTTTTTGCCCACATGGGCTTGTAGGAGAAGTTATTCCTAGGTGATACTTGTGGACCTTAGGCCAAGGGATGGGAAGTGACACATTTCACCTTCCCATTAGATTTTGGAGTTGTATACTTAGCCATTTTGAGGAAAGGAAGCCTTCCTTATGACAAGTGTTTCCATTTAGAAAATTAGAATTTGGAGGAAAGATAGAGAAGAAGGAAACCAAGTAGATAAAGAGGGAACCTTGGGAAAAAGGAAGATACAACCCTATATTTTTAAAAATTTTGTGTGTATTCCAAAGGAGAACCAATGTATTCTTCCATGTGATATTTTTTTCATTTTTTTTAATTTTATTCAACTTGAGAAGCTTCTCCATTATGATATTCCTCATTTTAAAGAGGTGTAAGTACTCTTGTCCTACACTTTTTTACCATTACTTACCACGGTTGTGTCTTTGGCCACTGTGTTACTTTTATTACCCACTTGGGATTTAGAGACGTAAAATCTCCCCTAATTTTATTGTTTGTTCTTAAAATCCATTTATTGTTTAAATTTGGCACAGTTAGGCTTCCCAAATGGGTGTAAAATTTCCTCACCTTGTTGTGTGATTTTTCATAGTGGAAGTGGCTGGTGTAGCTAGGTTCTTATGGCCTTCTACATGTTTTACTTAGTGTAGTGGTAGTGCATGGTAAAACTAGTTTATTATGCCCTCCTACATGTTTTTCTTGGCATAATGGTAGTGGATGTGTAATGGGGTTCCTATTCTCTCCTGTGTGTTATTTTTTCATGGTCAATTGAGCTAATGCCTTCCCATGTCTAAGAGATTATTTAACAAGGAAACATCCCTGCCTTTAGTTGGAATTTTGTGTTGGAAATGTGTTATGTTGGACTTATGAAATTTTTACTATTATAAATGGTTTTTTGCTTTCCTTGTATATTGGTGTTGGGGTATGGAAACCCCTTCTATGTAAATTAACTTGTAATCCTCATAAATGTGTTTCTGAGTGAGTGTTCCTTGTCAAGCCTTAGTTACCATCCAAACCTTATTTTATCATCTTGTCCACCTTAACCAGTGATTTGAATATGCATGGAGTTTAGATTCTTAGGCTCAGGAGTGCCTAGGGAATCCACCTAGTGATGACAAAAGCATGGGAGGCAAGCCACTCATTCTTATATATTTTTTGTTGCTTGTGGAGTTCATTTGAAGACTAACTTGTTCAACACTCTTATATAGATTTATAAATAAACTATATTGGTTACTTAAAATCCTAGCTATTATAATTATTTAGTTGAAAGTATGTATATAATGGAAGTAAATTTTAATAGTAATTGGTAAATAACATTATGATTCTCTATCACTTACTTACCCTTCCTTTTGATTGTATTGGACTATAAAAGCAATGAAAAGATTATATTATGTTAAAAATAAAATTATAAAATTTAGTTGGACATATAGTTATTTATATCTTTATAATTATTTAAAAATAAATTTTATCACTTTCTAAAAATTTTGAATTTCATTGATATTTGTGAAGCTAAGAAAGGCTAAAAAACTTGTATAATTTTTACGCACTTCAAGTCATTTCAAAACATTCCAAATTTCATTATATTGTAAAATATGGTTAATCATGGAATTAATGTAATTTAAGGTATAATTTTTAGGCTTATGGTTAATTTATTTTATTTTTCAAAATTTCATGACTAAAACTCATTATACCTCCTTTATAATCAACCCTTACTTCATGCAATTTTTATACAAATAAAATGAGGCACTGAAAGGCCAAAGATATATTTTTATTAATATTTACAATTTTTGTGAACCAATGCATTTTTCTTTGTAATTTTTGGATATATGGACTTTTCATCATAAATTTTTTAAAATGGTTTTTTTTAGGATAGTTTTACAATTACATAAGCCCTTGTGAAGGGTACAAGCCACTTCATGTAGGGCATACTGAAATGTTAAGTGGTGTTCCCCCATGGGATAGTGTGTTGTGAATGTTTTAATCCCTAAGGGGGGAGGGGGAAGGGAGGTGGGTTTTTACATAGTTCTAGGCACTTAGTAAGCCAAGTAGTCTGCTAACTACCCCATGTTCATGGGATGCCCATGGTTGGAACATGGATTTATCGCCACCCAACTAGCTAAGTTATCGGCCACTAGCCATTTGGCCATATAACTACCATATTAACTACCACATATATATATATATATATATATATATATATATATATATATATATATATATATATATATATATATATATATATATATATATATATATATATATATATATATATATATATATATATATATATAATAAACTTTGGACTTTTTGTAAAGTTATAACCTAAAATGAAAAATAAATAAAACTAGAAGCCTTATTCAAATAGTGTATGAATACTATTCAGTCAATTAAAGTAATTTAAAGGTTGAAGGGTGGGATGAATCCAAAAATGACCCCCTCCATTTTTTGTGCTCTTATACATGATATAAATTTTAGGATTTGAAGCTTTAATATTTTTTAGAGTTGACCTCCTTAATCGAAGGAGTTATTTACACCTTGTTGGCTAACATGGACTCCTAGAAGCCCCAAAATAGGCTGACCCAAAAAGGGATCCCTAATATTTTTGTGCCCTATATCGTATAAAAAAAACTTAAGTCTTGAAACTATATTTTGCTGAAATTTTCACCTTAAACCTTGTTATGACCATTAATGATAGTGGTGCAGTTCCCAAGACCTTTTTAGACACCTTAAGAGACTAAAACCTCCTATAAGCTTTCTTTCGAGTGAGTTAATTTAAATATGAACTCACATCTTTATATCATTCTTAAAACTTGAAAATTAAATATATTGTTTAGACCAAAATCTTGGAGACTCCATTAATGGTATTTGTCTAAGGATGAGGAAGGAGAGAAGGGATGATTATGAAAAATTCATCCTCCAACGCTTTTTACCTCCTTTAAAAAATATTTTTTTTCAATTTAGTGACTAAATTAAAGACCTTATCACCTCCATAATGATATTTATGTCATCTTTCCCTTTCAATATAATTTATGGTCAAGGTTTATTTGATCTTATGGTGGAGATGGGTTAATTCATTCTTAGGGGATTAAATGAGATATTATAGACAACTTTTTAAGTATTATAGGGACTAAATGATATTTGTTTAAGCTAATTAATCTAAGCCAATTGATGTGAAATTATACTTTATTTATAACTTAAGTGTGAATTAAGCCACATGATTAGTTGAAATTGCTTGGAACTCTCCTTGAACACCATTACAAGTTAGAATGTTTCATTCGATCAAGTGGTTACCCAAAGCCACTTCCATTTAGTTTTGAAACTCTTTTAGTCCTTAGAGATGTGGATACAAATAGGACTAATTAGAGATTTATAGGCTTGTGGGAGAGCATGTAGGTTGATTGCAGTAAGTGGGACCTAGATGATTGTGTAACAAACATGTGTCCCCTTATGTATTGCCTCTATGTCATTTGTGCATGTGGGTTGTTTAGATTTTTTCCGATTCTCATGCCAAAAATATGGTGAGAAATTGGGTAATGGAACTATGCAAAATGTGCATTGTACATTATCAAAAAAAATTGGCATGTATTTATGTGTGTTTCTATCATGTCATTTTTTGGGTATGACAGAGTTGTTCGATAAAGGTTTGATAAGAAAAATAATCATACCATGTGTATTTCCAACTATGTTAGTGCAAAGGAAACAAGGAGAATGATTAATATGTATAAATTCAAGGGTAAGAAATAAGATCATTGTCAAGTATATATTTCCATTACCAAGGATATATGATTTAATGTATTCTCTAAGTGGAGTTGAATACTTCAACAATACATATTTAAAGATAGGGTATAACGAAATACAGATAAGAAAAAGTGAGGAAATTAAAATTGCATTAAAAATAAATGATGGGTTATATTAGTGGTTGGTTATGATATTCAAGTTCACAAATGCTTTAATTACTTTTATGAGGTTCAATAGTGAGATGTTGTATCTATTCAAAGGTAAATTTATACTTATTTATTTGGTTGATATTTTAGTTTTTAGTCATTCTAAGGAAGATAATTTAAATAATTTAAGATTGGTTTTCTATAATTTGAAGAATAAAATTGTTGATTAATTTGAATAAGTGTAGCTTCATGAGAGAGAAATTAGTATATCTGAGATTTATAGTCGCAAAACATGGGTTACAAATGGATCCTAAAATTGAAATAAATTTTTGAATGTCATTCACCAAATAGTACATTTGAAGCTACATGTTTTCATGGACTAGATAGTTTATATATAAAATTTATAATAAAATTTAGTGTATGTACTCCAATCACAGATAATTTGAAGGCAAACAATGATAAATTTTATTGGATAACTATAGTAGATATTTTTTTCATGTTTTGAAGAAGAAGATAATAGAATAACCAATATTAGAATTGCATTATTTTGGGAAGGTATTACAAGTGGAGTGTGATGCAAGAAGAACAACCATTGGCATAGTGCTAATTCAATAAGGTAACCCAATTACATACTTTAATGAGAACTTAAATAAGGTAAACAAAAACTATTATGTTTATAATCAAGAATTTTATGCAGTAGACAAGCTATTAAGAAGTGGCAACATTATTTATTACTGAAGCAATTTATTTTGCATATCAATAACTGTGATTTATATTTTATAAATATCCTTGGAAAATTAAACCAAATCCATATGAACTGGATAGAATTTATTTAGAGTTACTCTTTTAAGTTGAAAGAAACAAGTTGACAATCAAATAGAGTTATGTATTCCTTGAGTAGGTAGGCTCTTACTATGAATGAAATCAAAGGTTAAGTTATTAGTTTTGAGTGAACGAAGGAATTGTATTAATATAATTAAGATTTTAGAGATATTTGGGAAGCTTGTGAATATCTCTTTGAAATGGATAAAGCACTATGGCTAGAATACATGATTCAGGATGGATAATTGTTTAAAGGTAAAAGATTATACATACCTTATGGCTCCATGAGAGAGAATTTATTGAAGGAGAAACATAGTAGAGGATTAGATTTTCACTTTGGGTATGACAAAATTTTAGAGCAAATGGCTAAACAATAATTTTGGCTATAAATATTATGGATGTGAAAATATTCATGCAAAATTGTAAAATTTGTCAACGTGGAAAGGAGAAATGTTAGAATATGGGTTTATATCACTCATTACTTGCTCTAGACAGACCATGTGATGTGTTAAGAATGGAATTAGATCTTGGACTATAAATAACATAAAAAGGCCATGACTATATATATATATTTTTATTGATAGATTTTCAAAGATGATGCATTTTATGGCATGCATAAAGACTAGTGATGCATCAAATATTTATAACCTATTTTTCAATAAGGTTGTGATATTCCATTAATTGACATGAAGTATTGTATTAAATAGGGATATTATATTTATCACGTGTTTATGGAGAACATTGTGATAGAAATTGGGCACAATATTAGATTTTATCTCAACTTATCACCCTCAAATGGATGGGAAAATATAAGTTGTAAATCATAGTATCAATAATTTATTGAGATGATTAATTATATAAAATCCCAAACAATTAGTTCTAATATTTTCACAGACTTAATTCTCTTATAAAAATTTGTTCAATCAAAGCATAGGTATGAGTCCCTTTCAAATTGTCCAAGGTAGTATCTATTGGGGCATGTGTGAATTAAGTAGTACAAATGAAGTAAGTCAAATAAGAATTTAAGGTGAAGATTATGCCCAAATAATTCATGATATACATTTGGTGTTCAAAATGATATTGGAGGAGAATATTAAGAAATATAAGGAACATAATGGTTAGAGAAGATGCGACCACAATTTTGAATACGGAGACTTGGTTTTAGTCCATTTACATAAAGATATATTTTGAAAATGTGAGTATAAAAAAATTGAGTGGGAAAAAATTGGATATTTTAGAATTACCAAAAAATATATAAGAGATAGAAGAATATACCAAGTTTCTAGATGGATTAGCTATCCCTCTAATGTTTAATGTGCTAGACTTGTATCCCTATGCAGTAGAACAAATAAAAGAGAAAGATTCAACTATGGATTCTATGGATGTTGATTAAAAATAATAGTTTATAATCAAGAAGAAATAAATGTCATTATGGACAAGACAATTGGTAGGAAGATAAGATATAACAAATACTATGAGTACCTAATAAAGTGGGGAAATAGAGAAACCAAAGATGCAACCTAAATGAATGCATATAAGATTGTAATGCATGGTTGATCAATTACAACATTAAAAATTTCATGAGTAGGAGATCTTGAGAAAATTAATCACCTTAGGTGTTTGATGTAGAAGCATCCAAGCTGTATGAAAAATATTAAATCACCCATAAATGTTTTTTTTTTTTTTTTAATTTAATAAGTGGCCTAAGATCACATTCTTATTTTATATAAACCATATTAGTCAAATTCGAGGATTAATGAGTTCAAAAGGATCAAAAACTTGATTAGGTTATTATTGATTCATAATGGTCATGTTTAAATTGACACAATAAAAATTTATAACAAAAATTCATGATGATCACATCTTTTTTTTATAAGTCCCAAGGTAACATTAGCCATAACTCTAAGTCTCTATGTTCATGAGACTCGTGACTTATACATTTATTTGTGAATAAGTTATGGACTTAAAAATACATTAAAAAACATATAATCCTAATGGGTCTACAAAAACATTCATGGGATCTTTATAATTCATGCATGGGATGATGATTATGAGCTCATGAAATTATTTCCTAGGTTCATGGATTCTATAAAGTTTAATAAACTCGCACTCAACTTCATAAGGAATATATGTCTATGGAGGGAGTGGCATGTCCTATTAAAAATAAAATAAAAAATGGATAGGTGTCATTTTTATAAGTGACTCATAAAATAGGCCATGTTTCATATTCTGAAGTGATCACAAAGGCCATGGTCAAAATTTCTGCCCCATACAGTCTCAAGGCAAAACCATGGAGTCCATGGAATGTGATAGATAGTGGCACCACATGTTCATATAGGGATCACTTTATGAAACCCTTAAAGTTTATATGTTATAGTTTATAACTCCCATGGGTCCATAAGAAACATAATAATAACAACCTACTCAAAGTTAAAATTTAATTTAGTCATAGTTAAAGAAAGGCAACATCGATATATTTGAACATGCACAATTTTTGCATGGCAACACTAAATTTGACATTTAGGATCTAAGTGGAAAAATCAGTAAGATAAATTCAATGTTCATAATAGTTATAAATTAGAGTATTCGTGCATGTCTTATCTTTTCACCAAAAAGTATAAGTAATTAGGGTGAAAACACAATGTCAAAAAGCAAGAAAAAAGTATGTATGTCATCCAAAGTTTTAAGGAAATATTCATAATAAGATAAAAGGGAGATAAGATGTCAAGAAGATCAGTCAACATTGTAAATTATTGGAGGACTAAATGGTAAACATGACCAATTCATGAGGGATATTTTTTTGATGAAGCAAAGATTTAAACCTACAAGTGTAATGAGATTTTGATTTTTAATTTATCAATTATGATGTAATTTTATCTTTGATTCAATAAATGAATTTATCTCTATTTTGTGTTGTGTTTATATGTGTTTGAGTATTGTTTAATCATTTTTGGGAAGTAATAAAACCATTAATTTTACTCCATATACCTCCCACTTGCACCACAATGTGTAGATGTCACAAGAATAGTTTAAAAAACTCAAAGAAAATTAAAATCCAGTGTATGTAAAAATGGAATTGAATAAAAATAAGCCTTTAGAATGGATGGATCCATGATGTTTCTCCAAGTAATTAATTTTTTTACCATTTTGTAAAAGGTATTTTTTTAAAATACAATATTGAAGAATTACAGCATATAAATATTGAAGAATGAATACAAGAAAACATAAGAGATAAATTGAAGTAAACTTATTAAGTTACTCTTCTTTGGGTTATTGAATGATTTTTTACAAATGATAATGGAAATAATGTTGGATATAAAATTATTGATGACTCTAAATATAATTAAACCAATCAATGTAAAAACCTAGCTAGGGTAACCAATCTACATAGTGAAGGGGAAATTATTACTCAATATAGGGTAAACAGTTTATCTTGTATAATCCAAGAAGTAAATAAAATATATATAAATGGATTATGGGAAAAATATATATTATCCCAAGAATTTTGAGTGGTATGATGGTTTGAAAACTTGTTGATCATATTAGTGATCGATTCTAGCATATAAATAAAGATTGCAAAGATATCCCAACATGGATAGTTATTATTACACACTAGATGGTGTTATTCAACATAAAATTTAAATTTCCTAATTATTTTTTATTCTAATTTATATAGATACATGATATTTGTTTTATGTACAATTCTTTACAAAATTATCGTATATTTCTAGTTTTAATATTATTTTCTTATAGGAAGACCCCCTGAAAGGACAAATGATTCATTTTACAAACTAATACAATTTATAAAGTATGAATTATGAGAGGAAAAATGGTATGTACATTACAATGAGGCACAAACTAATTTCCAACACTTTAATTATTTGATTTGGGGAGCTCATCAATAATCACCCTAAAGTACCAAAAAGCTTAATTAATGAGCATAGAGAAAATATGTATGTCACATTCATTTAAGATAATACTTATGTTTTGGCTATGTGACACATAAAGGTTCATTGTAATCCATTTTAATTAATGGAAACATAGGAATTTTTATTGTGAGAATTATCATTTTAGTATGTTAAAAATCCAAACCCAAAGGTAAATCTATTTTATTCGAAATATCCCAATGTAAAAAAATAATTTAAAGAACCTAAAAAAAATGTTACTAGGCCAAAGTAGCATTATAAAACAATAGAGGCAACACCCAAAGAGGTTATCCTTCTGAATCTAAAATTGTTGCTAGTATGGAAAATAAAAAAATTCAGAGGGATGTTTATGTGGGGAGTGAATCACAAAAATAAAAATACACCAAATTAATGAAGAATCCACATTATTTAAGGAAACTACATAAAATTAAATAAAATTTAACTCATATAAAAAATTGTTAGCAACTCTTCCCATGGATAAGGTCACACTATCCTATAATTCTATTCCACTATGTGTAGGGAATCAACTATTAAGTGATGATGAATGATCTCAATTTATTTGGATAGAGGTTTTCGAGAGCCTTAAATGATATGGAATGTCTAATATAGACTAGATAAAAATTATGATTCCATGTATATTTTATGAGGTACTACAACTATATTAAAATGGATGAGAATTTCTCAATCCTAGGTTGAGTTAAGACCTTCAACACACTTTTATTCTCTACCTCAAACTATTCAAGTGATATCATCATAATATGAAAACTTTGTGCCTATAAATGTGAAGTCCAATAAATGTACACAAGAATATATTCCATTGAAAACTAAAATTACTACATGTGGCAAGCCATTTACGAGTGACTTCATAAATCTAGATGTGATAGGACACTTATAAAGGGATTAATAATCAATTTGTAATTGGTCCAAATGGTTATTTATTAGATTTCAAATATTTGGGAGAGGTTTTAGGGATATCCATAACCACATTTCAATATAAAATGAAGATAATTACTTCACGTCCATATTTTAGGTATGATAGGGGGTTTAACATACCAAAAAAAAATTCATGAAAGGGGGAAAGGATGTTGAATATTTAATGAGGTTGCATATAATACCAAATTCCTTGAATATGCTACAATAATATATTAAAAATGAATTAACCCACATTAGATGAAGGTAGTGAATTGCAAAGAGTGAAAAATATAGAAGACGAATTGACTAAAGAAGCATATCCCAAATCTACTCTATAAGACCTACTATGTGTCATAGAGAATGAATGTCAATCTAATGTTGAATATTTTTTCTCGAGTTAGATCAACTCAAAAGTCATACATGTAAATTTTATTTTACTATAGAAGGGTTTAGATACAATGTAAAAGAACACAAATAATCAAGAATAAAATGATGGTGATGATAAGGGTGAAATCTCAAATACAAAGGAAGGGGAGCATAATTCAAATACCATATCTTAGAACCCAAATGTGGATAATGATCGAGGCACAAGTAAACTAGTATATAAGCATTATAACCCTATAAGGAATAATACATGTCAATAGGTCTTGTTACTAATATTAGGAAAAGAACGATAACATGTGCCCAATTAGTACATAATTTTTACTTTTTTGTTGTCATAGTGAATAGTAGTTAATAATTGAAAGAAGATCCAAATTCTCAAGTTATTCTTCTTCCTAAGCCCTGATGATCAATCCTAAAAATTGTTTTAGTGAAGAAAAGATGGTTAGAGAAGAGACTTGGTATACTATGGTTCATCATGATTATTTTAATTTCATCGAGACCACAAAGAAACTTCAAGATACCTTGATAAAATATGATTTATAGATTCTATATGAAGTTGGGGTATATAAGGATTTATTAATAATGAAGAGGTATCCTATTTTTTATATAACCTAAAAAGAGATACATACATTTTAAGAATCATGGTGGTTCCAAACAATATAACAATAAAATTATGAAAGAGTTAAATAATGAAGTCCACACTATGGAACAATATGTGTAAAAAACAAAAGAAAAGGAGGAGGCCATCAGTTTCTGAAGGTATTTACATAACTAGGTTGTTCTATAGTTAGAGGAACATGCTTTGATTTTTAAGCTGCTTGAAGGTATCAATGTTACAAGTGATCATAAACGGAATGTAGAGGTGGTCATTCCTAAAGAATATTTAGAGTAAATTCAAATTAAGGAGCATCAAATTCAAACTATTTCAACTCATCATATGGTTGATGGGGTGAGGAATAAGGTCATTGCCCTAATGATCAAATGACATCATAAAACTGTGAATTATATTCTTATTAATGTTTCTATTTAGGTTGACTTAACCATATTATTAATCAATGCTCTGATTCCCTATTTAGGTTCACACACATTAAATGTTCATAAATATTGAAAAATAGAGGAATGATCACAAACATATAATTTATTATCATTTATTTTATATTATAGAAGGATTGAAAATGTTAGTGATTGTGTAATGTGTGTTTTGACATCTAAAATTTTACATATAATTAATAATTATTAGATAACATTTTATTACAAAATAATGAAATCACATAATTATACATAATACAACCATGCATACATTCCTGAGAAGTATTATGTATTTAAAGACATTTTATATGAAATCATTTTCCTTGGAGTATTTTTGTGGTGTAATTTAATAGACTATAAAAAATTCCACTTACAACATTCAATTGAGTAGATGTCAAAATCCCAAAAATAGAGTTGAAGTTAATCCTTATAATGATGTAGATTCAATTTCATTTAATGGGATGCCTTTGAGTGGAGGAATTTCACTATCATCATCATTGATAATGTTAATTATCAAAATATCATCACATGATTAAAATATTTGCATTATTGTAAATAAGAAGCATAATGGGCCTTCAAAAAAAAATGTGCCTAAAAAAATCGAATGCCTCTAAAAGCATCACTTTCTTGTAAAATAATGGCATGCCTATAAAATTGTCACAAGATTGTAAATTCATAACTAGGATGGAAAAGCTTCATTGTACTATAAAATCATCACCTGCATTTTAATACATCAAAATAAAACATTACAATCTTAGGAAAACATCATAGGCTTAGGAAAGCATCATTCTTTTAGGAAAACATCACAAGGATGGAAAAGTGTCACAACATAGAAAATCTTAATATAAACCCACTAATTTAAAAAAAGTGTGTAAATCTAAAAACTTTTAGAAATGATCAAAAACATATTTGAAATTGAATCTCTATTTCTTAATTTTAATCCACAAGTGTTTAATTTATTTGTATGTAGAATCACCTATTTATTGGATCCTTTCATACTAATTGAGTCTTAAATATTGTCAATGCAAGGATGAAAATGTCATTTAGTTCTTAGTATATTTATAGTTATGTGTAACAAATTTGGTTTCGGTATAAATTTATAATTTAATTGCATTTAAATATTTCACTTTAAAATTTCAATGATTGTGATCCAAGCACCCATAGAATGTGTGGTGATCCAAACATAGTTTACAATCCTAGACCATCAATTTGTTGGAAATAAAAACCCTATTGGGATTAGAAATCATTTGGATATTCAAATGAGAAATAATAAATTGTGTGGTTTTTTTTTGTTAACTATTATGTCACTCTACATTACCCACTTAACTAATATCAAGTCTAAAAATCCCCAATATTTTCCTAATTATGAATATTAATCGTTAAAATTTTCCTTGTCTTGAAGATGGACTATGACTCACAATTTTTATATAATTTTTTTTATAATTACCATGTTATCCTTCATAATAATATATGATAATATGATAATATTAATGTCCATTACAATCCAAAATTATCCCATGGAACATCAAAATTATAATTTAAAATAAGGAATAGGGAGTACAATGGCAACTCTACAAAACTCAAAAATTTAAAAAGAACACAACCAAAAATATATATGAAAATAAATCATGTCCTCTAATAATTGATTATTTTCATCATATCTAGAACCCTTTCAGGTGCTCCCTTCTCATCCAATCTTAAATAAGAAACAAGGTGAAAAAAATAAGCAATCTTCTAGATGCATTAAACCAATGTATAAGTAAAGTGTTTTTCCAAATGCTATCAAAGATCAAACATATCTCAAAATAAAAGAGCCAATAATCTATTATGTTGTAAACCATGATGTTTTAGAAATATTTAAATGAATCACTAAAAAGGTAAAACAATAACCCTTGATCTCATAGTATGTAGAAAATTTACATGCAAAATGATCCCCAGGTAAAGGGTCCAAAAAAGAAATATGAAAAATATGATGTCCAAAAGGAATATATGTTTATTTTTCTCTATGTGGTGGTGATGTGTAAAAAAATTAACTATACCAAAAAAAACCATTAAATTGTAAGATATTTGGATCTGGGTGTAACTTGGAGGTTGGATGAGCCCATCCTCAATGCGAAGATATGTATTTTTGTAATGTTGAAGATTTAAATAAATATGATAAGAATGATATATCTATTTGGATATAATATATTCTCTATATATATAATCTTTTATATGCCTATTTATCTCATTTCTAGATACATAAATGGTGCATGAATTACAAAAATTTATGGAAGGAGTTTGTTGATTTAAATATCTAAAAGACCTAGTAGAGTGTAAGCCTTGGCATACCAATAAGATTTAATCCCAAATTTCAATTCCTATATAAAGGATTTAATATTTGAAATGGGTACTTGAAAAAATAAATTGAAGAAACAACAATCTATCTAAGCTTTTGTATCATAATCACCATTTGAAGGATCACAATAGTGGTTACTGGGGTTCTATCAAATTCAATAAGAATGATGTCATAAGGAACCGATATTATAACATGGAATAACTTATAAGGTTGGCATAAATAATCCAAGAACACACTCCTAATATATTTTAGGCTTAAATATTTAATCCTACATTTTTTTCTTTTTTTTTTACGTGTAAGAAATCAAAACCAAGCCTATGTAGTTATAATGTATTAAATATGTTTTTAATGTTTATAAATTAATATTTAATATTCATCTAAATTTTATTTACATTATAAATAATTTTGAAACATATAAATTAGGTGTATCCTTTTTGAAATATTAAATACTATTGAGAATGTCTAAGTTTGTTATAAGTCTCCTTGTACCTTAAAATGGTGTCCACACCTTACACCTTACTCTCCCACTTAAGGTTAAATTTACTGAAGAGAGGTAGTGGTGAGATTAAAATGGTGATTTTATTTTCAATTCCACTATTAAAATCTCACCCTTTCAAAAAAAATAAAAATATGAAATAAAATAATAAAAATAATAAGAAGAAGAACAAGAACAATGAACTCATAGTTTAGTCTAATAAGATGTAAAGGTAGCCTTGGGAATGGATTTGACTCCCAACATATATGTGGTGTAAGGTAGGGGTCCATTTCAAATCATTCAAGATATTTTGGAGGGGCTTTCCATATATTAAAACATACAAATCTAATTCATTCGATTAAAATATAAATTATTATCAACTAAAACCATAAACATAACCATAACCATAACCATAACCATAACCAGTACACCTCTAAATCCTCATTCATTCATATACATGTACCTAAATTATAGATTTTATACTATCAATAATGTTTCTTTAGAATACATTGAATATTAAAATTTAACTAGAAGGATGCTTTGACATTTTCAATTCAACTATTTAGCATCTAGCAAATGGAATGTAATGGTTTTAATTACATCCATGAGACCAAATGGTTTATGGAAAAATAATTACTCCAATTATTCAATAATTCTCAAGATATAAGGCATCTTTTAGAACAATGTTCAATCTTTTTTGGACTAGATTAACATCTTCCCCAAAACATTTAGTCTTTTTTCCTCTAATATATCAATCATGCAGCCATGTCTTTAAGTTTTCACATATTTGGATCATATGTCCATGTATTGAGGAGATTAAATGATGAAGTGTTTAACTATTTTGACCACCATTATGTTATAAATAACACAAACCCTCTTACCCCATTGCTCCTTATGATTCATCCATCTACCTACCATATACCTAAGCCTATGAAAATCAGTTTTTAGTTGAATAATGAGGATATTTTATCTCCCAGTGATTTTAGCCCCTATGTATGATTTTTCATTATGCTTGTAAGTTGGGTTGAACATTTAAATATTGTTGTCTTTTCTTGCTTGTCTTTTTCTGTGTAAGGATTTTATTGGGTCATCTATAGGCATAAATGAGAACATGCCAACTTCAACCCCCACACATCATGGAATGTTAAATGGCATCCTAATTCCCAATCCCATATCAATGTTTACATGCATTAAATATCACATATTTGTAATTACCAACCTATAAAACACTTCCAAAACCATAAAAAAATATCCCCACACTCGATCTAAGGGTTGGGTTGGTAAAACCATTGTAGTTCAACTTAACATCACTAAAGAAGAAATCCAAAGGGAAAGCTAATATTTGAGCTCAAAGATTGCATCACTACAAAATCATATTTAATATATACTAAACTCAAAATGTCTAGTAATGCACATACATTTGTATCTTTTACCAATGTCATGCCCAAGAAAGGATCATTTCAAAATCAAAAGTTCAAATAAAATATATCTAGGATAACTTATTTATGTAAAAGTCTAATATAATTCCAAGTGAGATCTTAAGGGTATCATGTAAACACAAATTGATTATATTACCTCCTTTATAAATTTTAAGAAGAATAAAATATTATTTTTAATATCATAGAATACATGGGCATCATACAAATCATTATTTGGATATAAATAAAAAGATGTAACACACAATCAATAGTGGTGATCCTATGGTCGATACGTCTCACTTTTAATCATGAAAATTTCCAAATATTACAAAAATTCAAAAAAAAATGCCAAAAATATAAAAACATTCAATAAATTCAAAAATACCAAAAAAATCATCATGTTCCTAGTTGTAATTTTTATTATACATATGTTTTGTGATCCATGTTAGTAAATAGCATATCATTCCAATAATATATACATGTGTTTCATGCTTCATTTGAGTGTGATACAGGAATACTCAGATACATTATAAATACACATACAAATGTTGGTCCTTCCCTCCACTCATGTCATAAGTACGTTGGGGTTGTCTACTCTATTGATCATGATACACCCAAGTTATTTTATTCTATGATCACTTTTCATTATCATGTTTGAGCTTATATACGTCCTTATGCATATATCCATTCTTATAATTTTATAGTGTACATGATATTGTATGTACTTAATATTATTTACAAACACATGTTTAAGAACTAGTATTTTATGTTTACGTTGGTTGCCTATATTCTATGCTTTCATTTTTTCACTTCCTTGAGTGTTTTCCTTGATTATTATTTCCTTAAATTATATTTCATATTTAATCATTTGAATATGCTCTATTTACTGTGGCCCTCATGACTTTATTTTCCTTTTTGCACATTTAAATATGTCATTGTTTATTGTATGGACATTTGAATATGTCATTGTTTATTATATGGACATTTGAATATGTCATTTATATGCTTTGTGGACATTCGACTAAGTTATGTCCTTTTGATTATGCGGTATTTAAGCATGCCCCTTATACAAGACCTACTTAGACTATTTATTTATTATTTAATTTTGATTACTCTTTTGTGTGTGCTTAATTATTTACTAAGTTTGTATTATTACTAACTAGATGTTTTTATGATCTACAACATGCATCTTAGGAGTTGATGTGATCACATATTGTGTGCCTCAATTATTTATATATATAGACAAGTTATTCCTATTGATACATGATCCATACACAACTTATACAATTATCTTATCATTTTTAGGTAAGGTAAATACCAAATTCTACTTCCCCTCACCTCAAAATGGGGGGTATATCAGTGGGGGGATCTCATAGAGGCACAATTTCTACACTTTCACAATTTCATATTACATTGGGGGAATTTTATGGAAACATGTTCTCCAAATTTACACTACTTCTCATATTCTATGAATTCAATGAATCATGTCATAAAAACATATACTCCATAGTTACATTATTTTCAAATTCATAAGATTTCAAAGTTATATGATTTAGACACATATTTGTGTTAAAATTCTATACATTGGTACTATTAATATATGTATATTTAAGTTTAAAACATATATGAGGTATATATTCCATATAAATAAAATGTAAAAATGTAAAATCAAATCAATTTATAGATATTAAATATTATTATGGACTGTTATCATACCTAGAATGTATTGTTATCGAGCCAATATACTATAATTTTTTATTCACCTTGGGAAGGTTGAGTTGATTAAATATCTCTATCTTACCAAACTTATAAGTTAAATTTGATTAAAATATTACGCTCATGAGATATATAGTTTGATTTTATTAAATCACTCACTTTCACTAGATTATGCATATATTAGGGTTGCACGTGAGATGAAACAAGCTCAATGTTTGTGTTGTAATTCACCTTCACACCATGTTTTGGGGCATGTGTAGTCCAATATATATATATACATGCACCTAAATATTCATAATAGCCTAATATCAACTTCAAAAATTCATATTTAATCATACTTTCAAATCAAATTTTTAAAAGGCAAGATGGTTGTATTGACCCACGTGTGTACTTTATGCCTTTATCTTATTAATTTAAATCATTTTAAATTATTTCAATTTAATATTTTATATATTGGTTATATATTTTAACATTCTCTTGGTTATAGGTCAGCCACCATCATAGCACTCAAGTTGGGTTCATGTAAACACAAGGTGTGTCATATAAATTGAACTATGTATTTCTTTGATTTAAATTAAAAAATATATACTAGATTAAAGGGGGGAAAATATAGATACTAAAATATGATTTATATAATATCTTAGTCTTGTATACTTGTAAAATACTTACCATGGTTATACCTTTCAATTCTAGACCTTCTTACTAATGAAAGGCTTGCACATATTATCTCTTTGTGCCTAAATACTTATCTCTTAGTCTAACTATTGTTATTATGATGACTAGGCCTTCTATACTATGTAAAATATCTAAACCTGATTATTATCTTTCACTATCATTTTTGAACATGTATCTATTTCTTATATTCTTAGATACCTATGTCCTATAAAAACACCTACATTGAAACAACTGTCAACTTTTCCTTCAAAGTGTTCAATGCCCAAAAGTCATCCAATTTGTAAGAGAAACATATATAAAATTTTGGCCTAAGTGATTTAATGCAAGATATATCTAAAATTGATTGGTATATATATAAACACAACCCTCATTCATTCTTATTATATAAATCACATATAACTCACAAGATAATATACCAAAAAAAACTCAATGAAGCATTCAAGTGAGCAAACATGCCTTTTATATATATATATATATATATATATATATATATATATATATATATATATATATATATATATATTAGTCATAGGAGCAATATTTATACAAGTATAAAGCATTCAAAGAGTAACCCCTGATCCATATTTTTTATGCTACAATATAGGTAAATTCATGTCTTTATCTATCACACATTGTACCCTTGCACACACAAAAACTAACATGTACAGGAGAAATACATCATTCTAAAGCCCTCTTTAGAGTATTAGATATGTAGGCAACACATATTTAAAAATGGTTCTTTGGGGTCAGATCGACACCATGAGCCTATTAACCTATTTTTCTCACAGTCACTATAAATTTGAAGAGCTAGGGTTTGATCATTTGAAAAAGAGTGAGAACCTATGTGCATGATTTGAAGACATCATAGGAAAGGTGAAAAAAAACCCAAAAGGCTAAACTTAGTGGCATACAAATCAAATTATTATTATGTATAGGATACCTGTAGTAGGGTTAAACACCTATATCGATGTAAATATCTATATCCAACATAAGTATTTAAGGACACATAAATGATATCCATAGAATCTAATGACTATTAAAAGATCATCTTATAGCCCACTTCTAGCTTATTCCTATTTAGATTTACATGTGCACAATAAACTGGATAAGTATCACTCATTTCCAGTTCATTGTAATATCTATTAATAGTTTTACTTTACTATTTTTGAAAATCTTAATTGTATAAATTGAAAATATTGTTGGTCTAAATTTTTCCTTAATTGACATGCTTATTAGGTTAATTCACCACATTTATGGAAAATCTAATTTAATCCACTTAACCCTAGATACCCTTTTATTTAAATTTAAGATTAAATAAGTACAAATAGCCCAAAACACACACTTTCCATATTTGAGACTTAAAAAATTAAGTCTACAATTGTTTTCTTACTATTATGTGTGTAAGTAATCCAAATTTAGCTTAAGTAGTTATAATATATTCATTATATATATTTTTTTTAAATTTAATATTTAAGATTAATTTAAAATGAAATTTTATTCACATTAAAAATAATTTTAAAACATTTGAATTAGGCATATCCTTTTTTAAATAATAGATACTATTGTGAATGTCTTAATTTGTTATATGTCTCCTTGTACCTTACACTTTACTCTCCCACTTAAGGCTAAATGTATTGAAGAGAAGAGACGTATTGGGGAGATCAAGATGGTGAAGTTGTTTTTTATTTCAATGTTTAACTCTTGTCCTCCCAACAAAAATTAAAAAAAAAAAAAAAAAAATAATAACAAGAATAACAAGAATAAGAATAAAAACAAAAACAAAAACAATAATAATGGCCCTAGAGTATAATTAGGCCTAGACATGGATTTTAATTCTAAATTACTCATGAGGTGTAATGGCAGTCTATTTCAAATCATCTAAAAAATTATGAAAAGACGTATCTCATGTTAAAACATATACTATTTCACACCATCCAAGAAATTATGAAAAGACGTATCTCATGTTAAAATTGATAGATAAAAATTCCTAAAATAATGTATAAATCAAATTAAAATATAATAATAATAATAATAATAATAATAAGGGGCATGAAGTTCCAAGTTCCTATGGGGTAGTAGCCTATTGTATGTGGATAGTGTGCAGGTGGTTTATTTGTTGAGGATTCAAACTTAGCACATCTATATACTTAGTTTTTTTAATTGTCTTTT
>JARHVA010007279.1:95000-112500 GCA_037957365.1 Torreya grandis | reverse complement strand
TTTATACCATCATAATGGTGCATGTAAATTATAATAAATATATAACATGGGTACTATAGATGACTATCATGGTTAAATGACCTAATCTATCTTGAAGAGACCTAGTTCAACGAAGGAGCCCAAAAAGCAATCTTAGAGGGATAAGAGTGTGAAGAGCTAATGAATTGGTCATCATCAGTTGGTTAGGAATAAATGTATCTTGAATGTGATAAAATAATTTATGTGTATGACTTATTATAATTCATTTAGTGGGTTCATTCCTCCTTTCAATTTGGTGCTTGCTAAAGCCTAATCAAGTGGGTGTTTGGCTAGTTGGGGTTGGTGCTCTATGTGAAGTTGGTGCTTCACTAGAGATTAATGTTTGTCTTATAGGAATATTTTTAATTTATATATATAAATTTATTTTATTCCCCTTGATGTTTTCCAACTCAAATAACTATTCTATGTGTTATGCTCTTGTTTTATGTACATATAAATGGTTCTTAATGTGTTGCTAGTTCACTATATTTCTTTGATAGTTCATGAATGGTAAATTAAAGTTGTAAAAATTTTTCAAGAATTATTCACCCCATCCCTCCTATTATTCATTATGATTCTAACAAAATTTAAAAAAAGACAATTAAAAAAACTAAGTATACAGATGTGTTAAGTTTGAATCCTCAACAAATAAACCACCTGCACACTATCCGCATACAATAGGCTACTACCCCATAGGAACTTGGAACTTCATGCCCCTTATTATTATTATTATTATTATTATTATTATTATTATTATTATTATTATTATTATTATTATTATTATTATTATTATTATTATTATATTTTAATTTGATTTATAATTTATTCTAGGAATTTTTATCTATCAATTTTAACATGAGATACGTCTTTTCATAATTTCTTGGATGGTGTGAAATAGTATATGTTTTAACATGAGATACGTATTTTCATAATTTTTTAGATGATTTGAAATAGACTGCCATTACACATCATGGTAATTCAGAATTCAAATCCATGTCTAGGCCTAATTAAACTCTAGGGCCATTATTATTGTTTTTGTTTTTGTTTTTATTCTTATTATTCTTATTCTTGTTATTATTTTATTTTATTTTTTGTTTTTATTTTTGTTGGGAGGACAAGAGTTAAACATTGAAATAAAAAACAACTTCACCATCTTGATCTCCCCAATACCTCTCTTTTCTTCAATACATTTAGCCTTAAGTGGGAGAGTAAAGTGTAAGGTACAAGGAGACATATAACAAATTAAGACATTCACAATATTATCTATTATTTAATAAAGGATATGCCTAATTCAAATGTTTTAAAATTATTTTTAATGTGAATAAAATTTCATTTTAAATTAATCTTAAATATTAAATTTATAAAAAATAAAAATATAATGAATATATTATAACTACTTAAGCTAAATTTGGATTACTTACACACATAATAGTAAGAAAACAATTGTAGAATTAAATTTTTAAGTCTCAAATATGGAAAGTGTGTGTTTTGGGTTATTTGTGCTTATTTAATCTTAAATTTAAATAAAACGGTATCTAGGGTTAAGTGGATTAAATTAGATTTTCCATAAATGTGGTGAATTAACCTAATAAGCATGTCAATTAAGGAAAAATTTAGACCAACAATATTTTCAATTTATACAATTAATATTTTTAAAAATAGTAAAGTACAACTATTAATAGATATTACAATGAACTGGAAATGAATGATACTTATCCAGTTTATTGTGCACATGTAAATCTAAATAGGAATAAGCTAGAAGTGGGTTATAAGATGATCTTGTAATAGTCATTAGATTTTATGGATATCCTTTATGTGTCCTTAAATACTTATGTTGGATATAGATATTTACATCAATATAGGTGTCTAACCCTACTACAGGTATCCTATACATAATAATAATTGGATTTGTATGCCACTAAGTTTAGCCTTTTGGGTTTTTTGTCACCTTTCCTATGATGTCTTCAAATCATGCACATAGGTTCTCACTCTTTTTCAAATGATCAAACACTAGCTCTTCAAATTTATAGTGACTATGAGAAAAATAGGTTAATAGGCTCATGGTGTTGATCTGACCCCAAAGAACCATTTTTAAATATGTGTTGCCTACATATCTAATACTCTAAAGAGGGCATTAGAATGATGTATTTCTCCTGTACATGTTAGTTTTTGTGTGTGCAAGGGTACAATGTGTGATAGATAAAGACATGAATTTACCTATATTGTAGCATAAAAATATGGATCATGGGTTACTCTTTGAATGCTTTATACTTGTATAAATATTGCTCCTATGACTAATATATATATATATATATATATATAAGGCATGTTTGCTCAATTGAATGCTTGATTGAGTTTTTTTTGGTATATTATCTTGTGAGTTATATGTGATTTATATAATAAGAATGAATGAGGGTTGTGTTTATATATATACCAATAAATTTTAGATATATCTTGCATTAAATCACTTAGGCCAACCTTTTATATATGTTTCTCTTACAAATTGGATGACTTTTGGGCATTGAACACTTTGAAGGAAAAGTTGACAGTTGTTTCAATGTAGGTGTTTTTCTAGGACATAAGTATCTAAGAATATAAGAAATAGATACATGTTCAAAAATGATAGTGAAAGATAATAATCAGGTTTAGATATTTTACATAGTATAGAAGGCCTAGTCATCATAATATCAATAGTTATACTAAGAGATAAGTATTTAGGCACAAAGAGATAATATGTGCAAGCCTTTCAGTAGTAGGAAGGTCTAGAATTGAAAGGTATAACCATGGTAATTATTTTCCAAGTATACAAGACTAAGGTATTATATATATCATATTTTAGTATCTATATTTTCCCCCCTTTAATCTAGTATATTTTTTTTTTAATTTAAATCAAAGAAATACATAGTTCAATTTATATAACACACCTTGTGTTTACATGAACCCAACTTGAGTGCTATGGTGGTGGCTGACCTATAACCAAGAGAATGTAAAATATATAACCAATGGATAAAATATTAAATTGAAATAATTTAAAATGATTTAAATTAATAAGATAAAGGCATAAAGTACACACGTGGGTCAATGCAACCATCTTGCCTTTTAAAAATTTGATTTGAAAGTATGATTAAATATGAATTTTTGAAGTTGATATTAGGCTATTATGAATATTTAGGTGCATGTATATATAGAGATTGGACTACACATGCCCCCAAACATGGTGTGAAGGTGAATTACAACACAAACATTGAGCTTGTTTCATCTCACGTGCAACCCTAATATATGCATAATCTAGTGAAAGTGAGTGATTTAATAAAATCACACTACATATCTCATGAGCGTAAATGATTTAAGAAAATTAAACCTATAATTTTGGTAAAGTTAAATATTTTAATCAAATTTCACTTATAAGTTTGGTAAGATCGAGATATTTAATCAACTCAACCTTCCCAAGGTGAATCAACAACTATAGTATATTGGCTCGATAACAATACATTCTAGGTATGATAACAGTCCATAATAGTATTTAATATCTATAAATTGATTTGATTTTACATTTTTACATTTTATTTATATGGAATATATACCTCATATATGTTTTAAACTTAAATATACATATATTAATAGTACCAATGTATAGAATGTTAACACAAATATGTATCTAAATCATATAACTTTGAAATCTTATGAATTTGAAAATAATGTAAGTGTGGAGTATATGTTTTTATGACATGATTCATTGAATTCATAGAATATGAGAAGTAGTGTAAATTTGGAGAACATGTTTCCATAAAATTCCCCCAATGTAATATGAAATTGTGAAAGTGTAGAAATTGTGCCTCTATGAGATCCCCCCACTGATATACCCCCCATTTTGAGGTGAGGGGAAGTAGAATTTGGTATTTACCTTACCTAAAAATGATAAGATAATTGTATAAGTTGTGTATGGATCATGTATCTATAGGAATAACTTGTCTATATATATATATAAATAATTGAGGCACACAATATGTGATCACATCAAGTCCTAAGATGCATGTTGTAGATCATAAAAACATATAGTTAGTAACAATACAAACTTAGTAAATAATTAAACACACACAAAAGAGTACTCAAAAGTAAATAATAAATAAATAGTCTATGTAGGTCTTGTATAAGGGGCATGTTTAAATACCACATAATCAAAAGGACATAACTTAGTCGAATGTCCACAAAGCATAGAAATGACATATTCAATATGTGTGTGTGTGTGTGTGTGTGTGTGTGTGTGTGTGTGTATATGTATGTATGTATGTATGTATGTATATATGTATGTATGTATGTATACATACATATATATATACATACATACATACATACATACTTACATACATACATACATATATATATATATATATATATATATATATATATATATATATATATATATATATATATATATATATATATATATATATATATATATATATATATATATATATATATATATATGTATGTATTTTTTTGTGTTCCAAGAGGAGACAATGCCTTCAACATAACAATTTTAATTTACTGAGTTGGGTAGTGAGTTAAGCACTAATACATACATTTATGTAAGTAAAATACCATATAAATTTACAAAGGTAAAATTTTGAGTGAATCTTATATACTCTATATGTAAATTCATACACCTTAATTGCATCATTGGAGATTTTGTGTAATAAAATATAAAATACTTAATATAATTTCATTGGATTTTTTATTGTTTAATGTATTAACATGGATTGGAATAGTTTTATAAACTCATCCTCCATATCAAATTTTTTACTTTTATTTTTACTTTCGAACTATGTTTCTAATAACCAAAATTATGCACTTGTAAAGAAGACTATCCACTCACTCTTATCTCTACAATATTCACATCCATTTTATATATGTTTCTTTTGATTTTGATGAGACATATTTTATAAGGTTATAGACACTCTTAAAATTCTTTTATATATTTCCCTCATAAATGTAACATGTCACTTTAGGTATCTTAAATATTAAAACTCAGTTTATAAACTTCTCAACAAACACCTATACAAGTTACTTGTCTTATCACAATGACTTTTTCTAAGGGATTTTTTACCATACCAATAATCAATTGGACTAAAGTAATGAATGTTTTTAAGAAAATTATTTAAATTTTTAACATGATTAAAATTTAAAAACAAATAAACTTAGACACCATAGCTCATAGGACTATCCTCAACTATACCAAGTCACTACCTTAAGATAATTAATCCTAATGACCTTAATCAGGTCAAAATCCAAAATACACCTCATAAAAGCAATACAATCATCCAAACTAGTATATTTAGGTGTATCAAGGATGTTTCAACACATAACTTGCATTCAAAACTCAATTTTATAAAATAGAGTCATAAATTCTCCCTTGTTGTCTTAGAGATATAAGGTTGCAGGTTTACATGAAACTCAAATTTCAATAAATTTGATTGTAAGGTTTTATTAGATCCAAAAACTTTGTAATCATGTTATAAAATTATATTTATAATTATTCTCGATTATTTTTGAAAATTCAATTATTCAAATATAAGTTATAGTCCTTTTTATGAAAGTTACCCTGTAAATTAGGTTTCTTGCAGAATACAAAAGCTAAGAGCTTCTTATATATACTTCATAGCCTATTTATACTCAATGAATTAATGAATATTTGATGTCCTTAACAACTTACTAAAATTCTTCCTATACTCATTTTGAATCCATATACAAAGGTCCATGTGTAATGAGACCTCTGTATCTTATCATAGATGGAAAATAATAAACTATTTGTAAAATGAAGGTTTTCCAATCAATATAACATGAAAACTCATTAAAAAATACTTGGATTATATTTATATAAATATAATACATTTAATTCAATTTATCTAAGCAATAAACTCATTTTATTATAAGAAAATAACTCATTTCTATATTACAAACCCCTATTCTCTCATGGTAGACTGTTCGTTAGTCTTCCAATGATGAAAAGTTGGTCTTTTATACTTTTTCCTTCATCTTGTGATTTGTGAAATGATAGATTCAAATTGATCATGTTTTTTTTAATACTTATTCAATTTTAGGATGTGTTAATTAAGGTGTTTATTCCTTAAACATACTTGTCTCAAATTAGAAAAATTGATCTTTGAAGACTTATCAAGTCGTTTAAGACCTTTAAATTAGTAATAAACATAGATATGACCTTAACTAAACTTAGGAGAGTCAAATACATGTATCATACCTTATAGAACATATTAAACACATTAATTATTACAATTTAATCAAATCTTCACTCAAATACATTTAAAAATTCAAATAATAAGTATTACAGGAAAAACACTCCAAGAATTGTAAATGACCTAAGACATACACTAAATGCCTCATTCAAGTCTTATTGACACCTACCAACCCTTATAATACTAACTATAAGACCATATATACAAATTTTTAGGATTCTCATGCATCAAGAGATGTAGAAGATGCATCATTTCCTTGGATGTCTTATTATTCTCCCTCATGAAACTAACATTTCTTGCCTTCAGTGTGGTGTTACAAGTTATAATGCACATATCCATTTGTCACATTCATGCTTCCCATAACTTCATTAGATATATTTATATCTTATACAATACTAATTTTGTTATCAACTTGTTTAATCAATGAATTTCTCAAGTTATTAATTATTAGGTTATTTGCTTAGGTGATGACTAGGGTGGAAACTCCTCCATTATTGTGAGTCAAAACAAACTTGAGCATTATTGCTGCAATGTCATCTACATAAGCACTCATAGAGGTACAAATTCACTTGTAATTTTAAAATGTAATTCAATAATTTTGTTTTAATAATTTTACTACATACTTTGGCAAATATAACTTATATGCACAAATTTATTATGTATGCAAGTTTTTCATATGGAATTTGATAGTCCAATTTAGATGACTGCTATGATAGGTCCTCATGTTATCTTCATCATTTGGCATGTTTGTTCATGCAGATGAAATTATAAATGACCCAATCGAGAACCAAAATCAAATTGAGAAGGACCATGAGCTTGTAGTATGTGCAATTTTAAATTATTTTTATATTATAGCTTAAAATGAGTATCTTAACTTGGTTTCATGTATACTTGTTAATTTTATAATAATATTTGTATTTCAACAGGTTTAGTTTCAAGAGAGCTATGATCATAGTATGCATAGTCGGTCTTTGGAGCAATCCAAGGCATTCAAGATATCTCCATCTACAAGGAGGGCATCCTAGGGAGATTGTTTTTTGAGGAAGGCAAAGAGAGGGAGACTATTTGATGATTAGGATGTTATAGATGATGTACTTTTTTTAATGCCTATATGGTAATTTATGCATTTTTGTCATTATACATGCATATACGATGTATTCACCTGAAATTAGATACTATTTTGTTAGACATGATGTAATTTTTTGTATGCCTATATGGCAATGCATGTATTATTGGCATTGTATGCAGATATATGGAATTCATACATGGCATTATTATTTTATACATGAATATTTAATAAAAACAATAAATTAAGTCTTATTTGAATCACTTGAGTTTAGAGTATTATGAATGATTGATTTTGAAGTATTCTTAATGGCTACAAATGTTATGAGATTGAGAATAACTTGTTATGATAATGTTGCAAATCAGATTGGTATGATAGAGCCTATATTTAGAAATATTGACATTTCATTTTCATAAGAAGCTTTATTTCTATAATCATGCAAATGAAATAATAAGTAAGAGGTGTTGAACCTATCTTTTCTTTAATTGAGTCCTATACTAGTGATTATAACATAGAAACAAGTTTGTGAAAGTTGTAAACATTATACTTATGTTTAGCGTATTATGAATAATTGGTTTTGAACTATTCTTAAAGATTACAAATGTTATGAGATTAAGAATAGCTTTTTAGGATAATGTTACAACTCAGATTGGTATGACAATGCCTATAGTTAGAAAGATTGGCATTTCTTGTTCTTGATAACCTTTGTTTCTATAAGAATGAAAATGAAATAAGAAGGGGTGTTAAACATATATTTCATTAATTGAATCCTATAATGGTGATCAAATAAATCTTAGATTGGTATTTTTTATACACCTAGTCACTTATCTTAGTTTTTAATATTTTACATAGAGTGAGATTCTGGTAAATATACCCTAATAAGAAATAAATAATATCAGTGATTGCACTTCAATTATGTTTATATGGTCATGATCATCTATAGTTTCTTACATGTCCAAAACTCTAATTTCTTAGTGGGATAAACCTTATAGAGCATAATAAAGGTAGAATATTGTTTTGAACATGTGAATTTATTATGGATAGAGTCTATACAATATGAATTAACTAAATAAAGTGTCTAAAAACTCAACTACATATTTAAAACCCTCTCGGCCTATACACATAATGGTAAAATCAAACCTAGGGTTTTGACCTAGAAGTGTGCATTTATTGAAAACTAACCTTTAATTTTTTTTGAAAATTTATACTCTAATGTGTTTTCAGAAGGTCTAAAATAATAAAGAAGATTTATAATGGTATCTATAGGATAAGTATGGATTTCAAGATTGAGCTTTGTCATAGGATGAACAAAGGCCTAATCGGATTCTAAGAGTGTGAAAATATGGGTTTAGAGGGAGATTTGGTCCAAGAATGATTTAGTGAAGTAATAAGACCCTAATGGGTTGGAAAATATGATTTTACATTGTCTTGAATATCTTTATATAACCTAAAACAAGGATCTACATAGTGCAATAGGGCTACTAGGAGAGTAAACCAAGAAAGAGACTAGTAGAACAAAGGAAGAAAATTGTTAGATGAAATTGTAAAGAGTGTTTGAAAAAATTTAAGAGAGATATAGATGGAATTAGTATCAGTTTAAATTAGTGTATTGGCATCCTATACCCTAAAATACCAATTAATCCATTATAGCCTATAGGAGCCTATAACAAGTAAAAGACCGATCTTGTGAAGAATAAGGAAATGGGTGATTAAGCTATAGGATAGGGATTTTCATAGAGTTTTTTGAAGTTCGATGAAGTAATTAGAGGTAAAATAGGCTATTATAACCATATTATGCATTCTATAACCAAGGAGACCATTTCTAGGATATGAGAAAATAGTACAAGAATTTGAAAAGGGTTTAGTTTTTATGATTGCTTTGCATCAATTCAGTTGGGTAGGATGGATCAAGAGGCTTAGTGAGATATTCAATACATTATTAATAGTCAATAAATTACAAATATGAGACCTCTTAATGGGTGATGAAGTCTCTCCTTCTAATGGGAATGATTTTACACTAGTGAATGAGCTCATATCAGTAAAGGCAAGCTAGCATCATCTATAAAATAGTAAAAATGCTCTTGAATCTACTCTTTCAGCCTTCAATTATCTAGGAAAGTTCCTAGGACTTCTTCATGCCATGGGGTATACCCTATCCTATCTTTATTCCCTGTGAAACATCCCTAAACTTCATCTCTAGAACTAAGAGATTAGGAAAATGAACCTTAGTAGAGAACATGAAGTATTTGATTGGTATTAATGGATCTTAATAGTTGACACAATTGAATTTATTAATTTATTCTCTTCAAACTTCAAACTCTTACTTTAAGCCCTTTAGGACCTATTCACTATCTTTTCCCTTTCAAGACCTTATTAATTGAATGGATATAAAAGACATTTTTAGTGTTTTATATAAGACAAAGACCAATTTTATGAATTATCAAAAATTATTTCACATGTATTATAGGTTTTATACTATATAAAAACTAATTTTTTATTTGTTTAGAGTTCTTTTATATCAAACAATGACTCGGCCTTATTTTTGTCAAGAGACCTAATTATTCTACTAGTACGTCAAAACATAGATGATGGCTTATTTTCCTAAACCAACACCTCAATCAGATATAAATGATGTTTTTCAAGGATAATCAACTTTTACTTGGCATATTTTGGCTCAAAACTAAGCAAGATAGGTCAATTTTCCTATTTGTTGTCTAGAGGAACTGAGAATTATGAGTATTATTATGGATAACTAATCATTAGATTGTTTGTACACCTTCTTGAATATAGAATACGTAGAAAAGTTTTCTAATCTTCTTAACTAGGTCTCGATATATTTTCATCAAATTCCATGGGTTAAAAATGGATTTATGACCATTTTTCAATCAAAACCCTATAACTACCTAGTTTTCCTACACTTTAAGGACCTGTGAGTTAATTAATCTTGTTTCATAAAGATAAAAGATTTTGAGATATAATATAATATCTTGAATAAGCTCAATATAGTTTGAGCTAGGGTAACTTATATGTATGTTGTACTTGGTAAATGTCAAGTCTATGCCACCTTATAATTCTAAAGCATAGCCATCCCTTAATGGTTTAAAACAAGGGCCCTAGTGTATTTAGATATTCTTTAAGCTATAAACTCATCATTAAAATCACAACATCAAGGATACATGTGACCATTTCAAGTTTATTTATCTCAAAAACACATCTTATATAAAACAAAACATCTACCCAAAGACCAAAATATCAAAATATAAGAAAAACACATTCCCAAAGACCAAATTTGGCTTTTTGGTCTCATTACAAAATAATATGTACATGTTATATAACACATAAACACTATATAGAAAATTATATAATGCATACATGTTATTCAAATTTGAATTCAAAATTGAGCCTTTAGGGTCAAAAATGTCTTAGATTTTTGAGTAAAAGGCTTGTAACTGTGCATCTATAGCTAAGATGAAGAGTTTTAACATAAAACAAAAAAAATAAATTTAAACACCAAATATGCTATGGGTTTCAACAAAAAAATTCAGAAAATTATTACCATTATGACAAACATGTTGTCCTCTTTCCAAATATATGTTTTCTATAATTTTTGAGCTATTTTAAGGGTTCAAACTATATTTATTTTTAACTACACCTTTTTTAGGCCATTACATGGTATACATATACATGCCTATTCATGTTTATTTATTTTTTTAATTTATCTAAGTGCAAAACAAATAATATGGTAACAAACTAGGATTTATTCTACAAACATCCCCAAATAAATCAATTCTTATTTTTTAAGATAGTTAGTGGCCGCATGACTGGCTATCCATTTTTTATTAGTTTTTAGGATATAACTAATTGTAAAATTAATTAAAAAATATTCATTAAAAAATATTAAAAAATATATAACACACTAGGATATATTATCTAAATATTCACAAAAGGGTTTCAAACAATATTTAATGATATTCAAAAAAAGGTGGATCACATAGTCATCTATCTACTATGTTTTCTTTAAAAATAGGAGGTCCTCTTCAAATTTTAGATTTTTGACCTACTTATACTTAACTATTTTTCAATAATTTTTTTTTTTTTTTTGAAACTATACTTTAAATTTTACAATTCATATTGTTATACCATCTTCAAATTTTGAGTGTAGCCATCTCAAAATATCTATAAAAATTCAATTTTTTTAAATTTTAGAAAATTCATGTCCACAAGTAGATCATTTCATCCCCCAATTTTGTGCACTTTTACCTATGTGGTAATTTTACCAATATTAGATAAAAATATAATATATTCAAATGGAAATATTGGTCTTATATACCAATCTCTTAAACTTGTACCTCATTGTCTCATCTGAATAAGATAGGGCAACTTATGAGCAACATGTTCATCACATCTACTAATCTCCAAAACTTCTATCCAGAATTAACATGTATTAAAAGTCTTGAAAAATGTCTTTATTTACTTGGATTCATCCCTATTTCATGATAACACATCCCTAATCAAATTCTCACTTCTATTTGGGTTTATCACTATTTGCACCATTAGGCTTCTTAGAAACATGTTGTGTTGGAAGACTAGTTTAGTATACCTTAGAGATATAACCTACCTAAAAACCACCATGGAAATAAAATAAAATTTTAAACCTTATCCATCCAATTATTTTAATACTTTGACTTGTTCAACTATAATTCTTATAGTGAATCTCTGTGAAACTAGCACTTTCTTATAGGGTCTACTCACACATCTAACAAACCACTCACCCCTAGAGGTGCATGTGAGAGTTTAATACAACATATAATCAATTAAATAGCTATACCAATCCATTTTAAGCACTTTAAAATAATATCTTCAAAATTGGGTCACTGTTAGGGTTTTAAAGAGGGTTAACACTATTTTTAGTGTTAACAATTTATGATTAAAAAATGCTACTTATTTTCGAAAATAATTTCGAGAGATATTACCTAGGACCATTACCCATATATCATTAATATACTAGGTTCCAATTAATATTTTACACATGTAAATGAATATTTTAAAGTCCTTTTCAGGTTGAGAACCCTTCGTTTTGTGCACATGAAAGTCCTCAAAACCATTTTTCATGCCCTACCTTGCAAACCATGACCTAAAAACTTATGAAAATGCTTGAAAAAAAATATAATTCCTCTATCCATGCTCATATGAGCTAAATAATCTTGAAATATTATTGTTATCCCTCATTAAGACACACTTTCTCTCTTTATTCTCTTATAACTTGACTTCTAAACCATATTAGGGCTTAAAGCTGACCTTCAAACTTGTTTCTATGCATTATCTAGATCATTATCAAATTAAAGTAACATATCTCATACTCAAAAACTAATTTACATCCTTCATAGGCCTGAAAACACATCATGACACCTTATTTGGTCAGATAGGGTCTATAACTAGTCTAGTTGTTGATTTAGACTTAATGTCTTACCTCTGTAGGCTCACTTTGAAAGTCTCGTGAATATTCTAATGCCTTATATAAATTATCAAGAAACCTTATACAACCTCTTATGCCTTTGTGAATTCATATCAAAAGGACACCATGCTCAAACCTTCTCAATAGGACTTTATAAGCTATGACTAGTGTCATGACTAGACTTCTCAAGCACTTGAAACTTGACAACTAACCTTCAAGCACTATTTGATGATTCTACACCTTACTCACATGCCTTAAATTCTCCTCAAACAATATCATATCTCTAAACAATGATATTAAATAAGAACATTCTTCAATGATCTCATGAACACCTTTTTTAAGAACCTGACATCAATGACAACATTAATTCCAAACTTCAATCAATAGGATCAATGCTACATAAATGTATAATAAAAATATGGTGGTTGTGTAGGTGTAGTAAGAAGCAAAAAAATGTGCCTTTATAGATTTAGGTACTCACCTCTAATCTAATTTTAATATGAAATTTACTACCTGATTATGATTCCAAGTGAGAAGAAGATATCTCTGTAGCATAACCAACATTCCTAGAGATTTTAATTAGTTTTGATTTTTCACCATTATAGTCCTTATGTTATTGTATGTTTTTGTGTTTGTTCCATTTTCTCTTGATAAATTATAAATATCATAATTGATCAAACAGTCATCTCCATGGATGGCTATCTAAAAGCTCCTTTAACATTCTTATTGTCTAAATGGTTAGTTGTTTGGACATTTATTGTTCAAATCCTCATACTTTATGTTCTTTCCATTACTATTGGTCTATCCTTTTGATTTTAATAAGATTATTATTTTTAGTTTTATCATGATATCTTTAAATACATGGAATTTTTTATTCATCTTTAATCCTAGTCTCTTAGTATACCTCTTTTTTCTTGGTAAATAAAGATATATTGTTGAAAAGAGAAAATATGCATAAAGATCAAATCTAAATATACCTACTATTGACTAAATATATAACACTTTGTTGTATAATGTATAAAATAATTACAAGCTCTTAAATTCAAGATCCTACCCAGGTAGAAATAGAGTAGCTCAAGGACACTATTTGGTTATCAAAGTTAGACAACTAAAAATTCAAAATAAATAGGGTTGAATGAACTTATGAAAATTTTTGGCTAAAAGGTTTGGGTTATTTACTACCATTTGAGTATTAAAGGTCACTCAAAAAAAAATTATTCAGTTGTCTGAAAGTAAATAAATAAAAAATTCAATTGTAGATGCTTAAATGTAGTTTATTTATTCAATCTCAATCAATCTAATACATATATAATTTATGTAGCCCCTATAATAACAAGCTATCTATTTTTCATTATGTATGTATTTATATATAAAATTAATTTATTACATTTATTCAAATTTTATTTAAATATATTTAATTTATAAATTTATTTATTAAGATTGTATTTTAATTTTAAATTTTCTCATCAATTATTTTGGCATCCAGCTAGCAAGCTTGTTTGAGGGATCGATGATAGTGATAGCTAAAAATAACATGCATGCTAAATTTTTTGGGAAATAATGTATTTATTTATTTAAACATTTGATTGCATGCAGGAAACTTGGGAAACTTTTCTTTAATCCCAAGAAATAACATCTATTTTTTTATGAAAATTACCCAAACCCTAGTTTTTAAAGACCACACCTTTCTTGGGAAACCTATCCATTTTAGCAACGGATTAAATATATATGGGCTAGTGATTTAGGGAAAATTCATGGGAGGGAGGAGAGAGGAGAATGTGTAGAGAAGGAAGAGGAAGGTAGATGGTCACAAGGGTAGGGAAGAAAAAAATAGAGGGAAGGGAAGGAAAGAGGTTGACACAATGAAGAGAAGCAAGGGGGAAGATGGATTCAAGGAAGGAAAGATAAGGTGATGGTGATAGAAATAAAATGTTTGTTAGTGTCTAGGAAAATAAATTGAAAATTGTGAATGTTATGAGAAAATTGTGGCTTCCATAATGACTATTTGGTTTAGCATGCTAAAATGGTTGGTGGAGCAATTTCATGTGAGGGAGCAGATGGGAAGGTGTGTAAAAAAATTAGAAAAATAAGGTAGATGTGCTGTAGGGAAAAAAAGAGGGAGATGTTTGACTAGTGTAAGAGGGAGACTCAATGTTATGAAGGTAGACATGTGGCAAAAAGGAAGAGACGAAGAGCTCAAGTATAGGGAAGGAGAAAGAAAGGAGGTGAGTTATATGTATGGTAAAATTATGTAAACTCAATGAGATTGAAGGTATTTCAAAGGTATTTTTATGGTTTGGGACAAGGTTTCATGTGCACTGAGGAAGAGCTAGGATAACAGGTGGTACCAAGGCATTAGGGAGGGATAGCTTTCTTTAAGTGACTATGAGCAAAAATCATTGTGAAGAGATTTTTAGAATTGGCATATGTGACAAAATATTGTATATACCATATTTATTATAGACCTTTATTTTGAGATCTCATCAGAGGAAACAAACCATAGATGGTGTAGACAATTGCATCTCTTGTTTCAATATAATGAAAATAATTCAAATAAAAAATAAACCTACACCAAAATCCACCTAAAATTCAAAATTTGATCTGAATAATCTCTAAAAGACTTGTCATTCCCTCCTCTCTCTATATAAATGTAAATATCATCCTAGCATTGCCATTTGGAATACACCAAAATGCCACCACCCTTCACTTCCACATAGGCCTGCCAAAATGTAGATAAAAAAAATTCACTCATAAATAGGGTATAATGATATTGACATATCACCTTGATTTACTTGAAGGCTTCAATAACATGAAAATATTTTAACCAATCAAACATATCTAATAATATTATTTTACATCATGAGATAAACAACCTATAATTTATTTACGTTAAGTGATCATATAATCTTAACATATAAAACAATATATTTTAATTGGTTGACAAAATGAAAAATTAATAATTAAATAATAAAAAGTGAATCCAATACTTTACCCTCCAAACTAATAATAATATCTTTTTTACCTCTAAATCCTTATTTATTCATATACATAATGTTTCTTCATAGTGTAGACCATAAAAAAAAAATTCTTCAAAATACATTGAAGAGAAACATGTAACTAAAAGGATGTTTTGACAATTCTAGTTTGATTGTCTAGCATCTATCAAATGAGAGGATGTCAACTTCATGCCACACATCTTGGCATGCAGCAGGGTATCCTGATTCCCAAGATCATCTCCATTTTTACATGCATTTAATATCACATGGTTGCAGTGACACTCCCAAAACCCTATCAAAATATCCCCTAACTTGGTCTTTTATTCATCACAACAACGGATTATTTTTCACCCATCAAATTATCATCATACACCTATATGAACTACATTGTACATCATTTATTATGTAATTGATCAAATACAAATACTAAAAAAATGATTTTTATGAAGAAGAGGAGGAACCTTTGACTCCTTATGGAGCCATATTTCACAATAGGTTTATTGATTCATATATCTTGGTTATTGCAGGATTAAATAATTCAGTTCATGATCTTCAATGAAAATAGATTTGCACATGCATTTATATTTGTTGTGATAGAACACACCTAGAGTGCACCTATCTTGGACTTGAGTAGTTCATTTCCATGGGAGGATGCACATGACACTTAACTACCTAGGTTTTGTTTCTCAAGTTTTTTAAATTAGCACTGGTGCCAACTACTACTATAAAGAAATTTTTAAAAGAAAACTATTTATTATTTTAGAGTTTCCCTCTTTATATTTTCATCTACATTTAAACATAGTAATTTCATCCTCTATTTTCACCAAAAAAATTATGCATAACAATTTATACATCTCTAAAAAAATATTACCTAAAAAAATGGGGATTTATGGCTGCCTAGTAAATGATTTATGACTAATAATATCTAAACAATATTTGGATTAATAGCATTTGTTCTAGTTTGAAAATAATTTAAAAAGGTAAGTATTATACAAACAAATTTTACCAGGTTTCATTTTTTTATTTAGTTATGGTCATCACTTTATTTTAAATTTGTTTCAAAATAAATTTATATTTCATATCAATAATTATATATATTTATTAAATTTTGATTGTAGATAGATAACAGAGCTTATCACTTAACATGGATCTTAAATTTATAATATTGTGGATGGATTTATTTAGGAAAACATTGGCACACACTTCTTCTTCAAGTACATCAGAGATATCAAATATTTATTTCAATTATTTTATGTAAATGATTTTTCTATGCATACGAAGGGAATCATTATTCATGAAGTCATACAGAGAATGGTGGAAATTTCCAAGACAATAAACATTATAGAATTTAATTCAGCAAGAAATATGGGAAGAATAACCCCATTATCATGATGTTTTATACCACCATCATTATAGAATTTCATTCCCTCTTTTCAATCTATTGTTATCAAAATTACAATCACATATGCCAAGCACAAACTTAACACAGTTTATTAGATAACTACAATCACCAAAAAAATCACTATGTTTAGTTTTGCATCGTCTTGTGCAAGCGACATTACACATGTAATGGATGAATTGTATTGTGTAGGAGAATCAACAGTGAGAAAATACACTATGGTTATTTTTAATACAATAATAAAAAAATATCAAAATCATTATATGAGTGTTTCATCAGGAAGTAGATTGCAAAATATTATATGTTATTTTT
>JARHVA010007279.1:55000-87500 GCA_037957365.1 Torreya grandis | reverse complement strand
TCTCTCCCCATAACAGGCATTTTTAAAATGTTTTAGTGTTTTTTTTGCAAAAATACTAGTTTACGAGAAAATTGTAACTTTAAAATATTACAAATGGTAGCTCAATTTTGGGTGCCATTTTTTTCAAAAGTGCTTGTAATTCAATTCTTCATAGTGTAGACTTGTTATTTTTCAAAAATTCACTAGTTTATAAAGTGCCAAAAATTTGGGTCTCTCGGGACGCATTTTTGGTTGGGTCCAACGTCCTGTTTGCTTTAGTCTTGCACTGATTGCTCTAAGATGCATTTTCAACTGATTCTGGCGTCTTTTGAGTGTGCACTTGAATATTTGGGGGGGCTCAATATTTTGGTGGGGTGTGATTGCTTTTCACAACTTGCAAATTTTCACTTTCATTCTCCTTTCTGCATACATTCACAACTTGCAATCAACACAACTTCACCTAAATTCAGCTAAAAAAATAGATTCTTTTCAACTTAAACCCCTAACACCCTTCAACTATCATGAATGAAAAGTTAAAATGTCAATCATTCTTAGAAGCAAAGGGTTGTATAGGATCACCATGGGTACAGAAGTAGAACCCAACACAGATGTTGAAAAGGTTAAGTGGTACAACCATAGTGATGAAACCTTCAGATTACTGAGCTTGTCTATGTCTCTAGAACTTCTCTTCCACTTAGAATCCTCCCAAACTCCTAATGACATATGGTACACCTTAGAAAAGTTGTTTGGAAAGCTTGATGAGATGAGAGGTCATGAGCTCGAAAATGAAGTCATAAGTCTAAGTCCTAGCAACTTTGACACCCTACAGTACTTCTTCACTAAGTTTAAGGCCCTTAGATTGCAATTGAAATAATGTGGGATAGAGAAGAAAGATTATCAGCTCATTCTTTCTATTCTCATAAAGTTAGGTCCAAGCGATTCAGTCTTTGTCTCCACTTTCCATGCCATAAAAAAGTGCCCTTGGCGCTACATGGAAAATGCCTTCTTTGGATTCATTCATAGTCGACTTGACTAGGGAGCAAGATAAGATAATTTAGGTGGGCATAATGAAGTCTACTCAACCCCAAGATTTGATAGCTAGAAATGGTAAGGATAAGACTTCAACAAAGGAGAAGAAGAAAAAGAATAAGGACCAGGAGAAGAAAAAAGAAAATACCAATCCTACCAAAAACAACACTGAGACTTCATCTTCCAATGCTAAACTTAAGAAGGAGAAGATTAAGTGTGCCTATTGTAAGAAGACAGGGCATGATGAACACAAATCCATGAAGAAACAAATAGATCACCTAACTCATCTTCTAGAGAAGAACAACATAGGTGTTCCTGAGTCCATCAAGCAGAATTCAACTACCCAAGATTCTACTAAGGCAAAAGGCAAGGGTAAGGAGAAGGAAAAGGGCAAGGCCCTTGTAGCAAATGTAGCTTCTACATCTTCATGGGTCATAGACTCAGGTGCTTCTCACCACATGGGCTCTTCACTAGTTGAGTTTTCATCTTTAGAGCCTTGTAGCATGACTTCAATTAGTTTGGGTGATGACACATCAGTTTCCATTGCAGGGAGAGGGTCAGTTGAAATGGAAGGAGGAACATTCAACAATGTTCTAAGTGTTCCTTCTCTTTCAACCAATCTCCTATCAGTGTAACAAATCACTCACATTGGTCGGGGCATGAGAGTTGAGTTTTCACCAGATTTAATGATTATCAGGGAGTTGCATAGTGATACTACAGTGGCAGTGGGTAGGGCAGATCACCAAGCCAGGTTATACACCTTCTCACATTTTGCATCAGATTCTTCTCCAACAACATTGTTGACTCATTCAGATAGAGTTAACAAATTATGGCATGAGCGGTTTGGCAACCTTAACTACCACTACCTTGAGCAACTTTGCAAACATGGCATGGTCATTGGCTTGCCTCGTGTCCAATTCTCAAAAGGACTTTGTGAGGGGTGCTCACTTGGGAAGCATCCCAAAGCAAAATTTGACAAAGGCAAAGCTTGGAGGGCTTCACAACCTTTGGAGTTAGTCCACAGTGATGTATCAAGACCATTTCCCAAACCATCTCTCACAAGGGCCAAGTACATCCTCACTTTCATTGATGATTTCTCTAGGTACACTTGGATATATTTTCTCAAACAAAAGTCTGAAGTGTTTGAAAATTTTCTAGACTTCAAGGCTCTTGTTGAGAAATAGATTGAGAAATCCATCAAGGTTCTTTGAACTGATAATGGAGGGGAGTATGTCAGCATCAAATTTGGGCAGTTTTACACCACATAGGGGATTGATTTATAGCACATAGTCACCTACAGTCTTTCATAGAATGGGGTCACAGAACGTAAGAATAGGTTCTTGAAAGAGATGGCTAGCTGTATGATTCACTCCAAATCATTAACACCATAGTACTGCATCGAAGCCATCAATTGTGCTTGCTACCTTCAAAACAGAGTTCCTCACAAAGCTTTGAAAGGGATAACACCCTTTGAAGCTTGGCATAAAAGGAAACCTGATGTTGAGCGCCTCAAGGTTTTCAGATCCCCAGCCATGGCCCACATTCTGAAGAATAAATGCAAAGCTATGGAATGTCAGTCTAAGCCTTGCATCTTTTTAGGATATATGGATGGTATTAAAGGATATCACCTTCTAGATCCAGTCACTCATGAGTTGTTCATCAAGAGAAGTGTCTATTTTTAGGAGATTCCTAGAGACTCAACACTTGACACTTCTTCTCCCTCATCAGATCTACCTCCTCATGATGATTCCTCATCAGATTCAGATTAGCCACAATAGGTTCTTTAGCCAGAGACATCTTCTTCTTCTTTGAGTTTAGACAGTGAGGATAGTGATGCAGTGTCATCCACCTCTAGTTAGTCAGAGGATGAGGAGTTAGCCCCTGACTCACCCACTTTTGGGCCACTTTGGGCCAGACAGACACTTGAGAGTGCTGGCACTTGGGCAGGAGATCCCGTAGATGACAGATGTACTAGGGGGGATTTTTAGAGAGATCCACATGCCTTCTTTGCTACAGTTTTAGATCCACAGACTTTTTGAGAGGCATCGGGGGTACCTGAGTGGGATAGTGCTACGGAGGAAGAATATTCTTCCTTAATCAAAAATAACACTTGGGATTTGACTTCACTTCCCAAGGGAAGAAAGATGGTTCAATGTAGGTGGATATATCAGACCAAGTTTACAGCAGATGGGTTGGTTGATAAGTATAAGGTGTGATTGGTTGCCAAAGGTTTCTCACAGGTGGTAGGCATTGACTACTCAGATACCTTTGCACCCATTGCAAAGATGACTTCTATCTGACTTACCTTGGCTATTGCCGCAACACATGGTTGGGATGTGCATCAGATGGATGTGAAGAGTGCCTTTCTTCATAGAGACTTGAGGAGGAGATCTACATGGAGTAGCCACCAATATTTATTCAGAATTTTTCCTTAGTATGTAGACTTAGGAAATCTATCTATGGCCTCAAACAGGCCCCTCATGCTTGGTATGCCAAAATGGATTCCTTCCTTCTCACAGTGGGTTTCACTAGGTGCCATTCTGATCCTAATGTCTACCTCTTATGGCAGGATGATTTGCTCTTTATTTTGGTTCTATATGTTGATGACCTTTTGATCACCAGGAGTTCTTCATCGGCTATTGCAGTGGTGAAGGCATCTCTTCAAGATAGATTTGACATGATAGACATAGGTTTTTTGCACTACTTCCTTGGCATCGAGATCTCACAGTTAGATTCAGGGATTTCACTTGCACAACCTAAGTATGTTCTTGACTTATTGGCTCAGTTTCACATGGCTGATTTCAAGCCATCTCTGACTCCCTTTCTATCAGGAGTCAAGCTTGAGACTGATTGTTCTTCACCATTGGTTGATGCCACTCGGTATCGACAACTTGTTGGTAGTCTCATTTACTTGACTCACACTAGGCCTGACATTTCATATACAGTGGGACTTGTCTCCAAATTCATGCAGAAACCCCATGAGCTGCATTGGAAAGTAGCTAAGAGGATCTTGCATTACATACAGGGTTCACATAGATATGGGATTCATTATAGATTTGGCATAGAGGTTGACTTGATTGGATATACAGATTCAGACTAGGCTGATGATTCTCAGACTCGCAAGTCCACTTCTGGTTATAGTTTCTCTTTAGGTTCTGGTCTTATTAGTTAGTCTAGCAAGAAGTAGAATGCTATTGCTATATCATCCATAGAGGTAGAGTATAGGGGAGTTGTTAATGTAGCTATTAAGGCTATTTGGCTTCAAGGTATTCTTTCTGAGTTTGGCATTCCTATTAGGTAGCCCACCATCATTTATTGTGACAATCAGAGTACCATATAGATTTTCAAGAATCCAGTGTAGCACCAGCGGACCAAGCACATAGAGATTCACATGCATTTCATTCGATAGCTTATTCATAGTCAAGTCATTGACTTGATATCTTGCCAATCTTCAGAGCAAGTTGCAGACATCTTCACCAAACCTTTCACTGAAAGCAAGTTCATTCATCTACGAGCTCTTCTTGGGGTGCGGTCCACATCTATAGTAGCATCATCTTCAAGTTGGGCCTTCTAGCCTCTTCTTTTCTTTCATGTCTCTCTTTTGGAGGGGAGTTTTTTCCTACGAGTTTTCTTCTTTTCTCTATCTTATAGGAGATTGCATTTGTACATGGGTACCTCATCAGGCCTAGTTGCCAAGACCCATTTTATATTTCCACACTTCCCACCTAAGTTGCGCTTATCGGGGGTATTAGTGTAGGTTTTTATTTTTCCCTATTTATTAATTAGGGAAATTATATTTCTTGTGCATACATGGAGTTTTCCTACATTTGTGGGATAGGATAGCTTATGTGGTTGTGTGTGTCATAGATGTGTCATAGGTGTCATAATAATGTCATAAGTAACTCCCTTAATGGGAGTTACTTCTCTATTCTTAGCACCTTGTCACCACCTTTCATGGAGGAGTTACATTCTATTCTTGTGGTGCCTTGTCCACCTTTTGTGGAGGAGTTACTTTCATACTCTCCTATTTTTAGTCCTCACTTTTGCCATTCCATACTAATTAGATTTCGGTTTTCTCTATTTTGTCTTGTGCAATTTCTCTTATTGTGTATTTTCAAATTGCTTTAGCATCTATGTGGTGTACACTTGTTCATCTTGTGTGATCACGTCTTCATTGCACTCGCATTATCTAGATTCTGGCAACAACTCTGATAGATTACTTATATGTAGTGAATACTAAATAGACCATTTAATAAGTTTTTTTGGAACATTACTTATAAAACATAAAATAAATTAAATAAAACTACACAACTAAATCCCAATCGCATATAGTTACATAAATATAGGCATTTCTAACCATGTTTTAGACACTTCACATAATTTTATTCCGTACTTATTATGTAAACTATATTTTGAAGCATTTTCGGATGTTTGTGGATGGAGGTTAAATATATAAATGGAAATAAAAAATGGGTTGCGAGGGATTTTAATATGGATAACAAAATAATAATGGTAGAGCTTAGTGTTCATTATAGAGAGAGTTTAGGTGGTTTTATAGTGTCATGGCTACTGTGTGTGTGTCTATATGTGTGTGTGTGTGTGTGTGTGTGTGTGTGTGTGTGTGTGTGTGTGTTTGTGTGTGTGTGTGTGTGTGTGTGTGTGTGTGTGTGTGTGTGTGTGTGTGTGTGTGTGTGTGTGTGTGTGTGTGTGTGTGTGTGTGTGTGTGTGTGTGTGTGTATTCTAGGAATAGGATTTTTATGATAGCTTAGCAATTTTGAGTTTTAGTGTCACAGATTTTTATATTGTTTTGTGGGTTTTATTTATTCTTGTTGGTGAAAATTAACTATTTATTTTTCAACTAATTTATATTTAGCTTAATAACCTCATCTCTTATTAATATGAAAGGTCTACTCGATATTCATTCCATCTACTATGATTTCATATCTAGAATGGCACTAAGTATCATTTAAATATAAATAGTCTATTTGTAGTCATTCCATCTACTATGATTTCATATTAGAATGATAGTGAGTATCAATTAAATATGAATGATATATTATATATTCATTCATTCTATTATGATTTTATATCTAGAAAGACACTAAATATCACTTAGATATGAAGATTACTTATATGTAGTGAATACTAAATAGACCCTTTAATAAGTTTTTGTGAAACATTACTTATAAAACATAAAATAAATTAAGTTAAAACCACACAACTAAATCCCAATCACATATAGTTACATATAGGCATTTATGACCATGTTTTAGACACTACACATAATTGTATTATGTGCTTATTATGTAAACTATATTTTGAAGGGTTTTTGGATGTTTGTGGATTCAAGTTAAATATAAAAATGGAAATAAAAAATGAGTAGCGAGGGATTTTATATATAGCTAATAAAATAATAATGGCAGAGCTTAGTGTTCATTATAGAGAGAGTTGTGATTTTTTTGACAAATATATATCCACCTTGGCTACTTCTCCACCCCTTGACCCATCCATTCCTCTGTGGAATATCCATTTACTAAAATACAGATTAGCAGAGGTAGAAGCTAGTGTAATTTTTAGAATCCACCATTGCATAGGAGATTGTGTCTCTCTCATGTCCCTCTTCTTGGATTGCACCAGAAAACACTCTAACCCTAAATCCATGCCAACCATATGAAAAATTCAAAAACAAAAAAAATATTCTAACATGGGGCTTGACTTCCATACTCCAAGCCATATAGACTTTGATATTTTCCTTATGGTGTACAATTTTGAATTTGATCCATGCTATGGCAACTTACATGTGGATGAAAGATAGAAAAATGGTTAGAGGACCTAAACATGTAGCATATCATCGCATGCATATTTATCATGTTATGGTGTATCTTAAAGACATTACCATAGTGAATAAACATATGTCCATTAGTACTGGCTCTTCTTGAAAATATATTTGGTATAATGCATAGACATTTGACATTTATCAAATTGAATATATAAATAATGAATGATATTGTCACTGGAATGATTTTATTAGGATTCATGATGTATTTCAATTAGTTATATTTTAAGTATTGATTTATTTTGCTTCAAACTTGTTCAAAGGATTCATGTGCGTATTGTGTGCATAACATAAAAACACTATTTTTTTAACTTTGGTATATTAATCATTAAATAGAGTTGACTATATTTTTTATTTAATTATTTAAGATAAAAATCCTAATTAACGTGTAAGAACAAAAAAAAATTCTTAGTATAATGACTGGGGTTAGGGTATATATTAGACCAACCTTGTTGGCCATAGTTTTATTAGTGCAAGGAGGGAAGGGTAATGTATCCATTCAGTAAAAACCTTCTTAGGATTAGGGAACTAGTGCAAGGAATGAGGGGGGATCCAGTCATCCTAATATTTTGAGATTATTGATAGGATTTAGGGGTAGTTTATCTCTTCCACCAACCTTCTTAGCTTAGTGGTAGGATTGAGGACTATTGTATCTCTTCTAGCAACCTTTTTGGCCTTAGAAGATTAATGTAAGGATTGAGGGGGTATCCATTCCTCCAATATTGTTGGGCTTAGTATCAGGATTGAGGGGTAAAATATCTATTCCATAAACCTTCTTTGATGTAGTGTCTTAGTGCAATTACTAAGGGTTACTATATCTATTCAGCCACCCTTCTTTAGTGTTCCCTAGTTTTTTGGCTAGTGATTAGAAATTTTAATTATATCATTGGATACGGTATTTAAAATTTAATATATCTTATATTTAAAAAGATGAAAAATGTTCAAATTTACCTTGTGGTGTAGTTTCATCCTTTTTAATTTTTATTTATTCAAGGTATCTTTAGGGATTTCTACCTTAGTAAATGGCATAATAGTCATAATAATACCATTAATAATTTATATACATTAAACAATAGTTTTGATGGTATATATCTTTTTTAAGTCATGTATAGAATTTATATTTTTATGGATGGTATAGCAAACCATCATCCTCACCAACTAGACTATAGTCCTTACAATAGTGTGAATCTTCTTAATCTTTATGTTCATTAGAAAATTTAGTTATTGGTAGAAAATGAATATTGTATTCCTATTTCTATGGTATGATTATTAAATACCCCAACATTAATGTAATATTTACCATAGCTAGACTCGTAGATATCCAATAGTAGTAAAATACACTATAAAACCACTCTGGTTAGACACACACATTAGTAGAAAGACATGATGAATAAAGTGAAAAGATATGGATTTTGTAATTTTTATTCACTATTATATTAATAGACATTTGTCATCAAGGAGCTTAACAATAACATTTAATTATGAATTTTCCAGCCAGAGATGGAGCAAATTAGAGAAACACAAGAATTTGAGGACTTGTTATAGTGAATATCAGATCATCCCTAGGCCTCCATGTTATATTATCTACACACCTCTACTGATCTAACTATATTAGTTTAAAACATTTATAAATAAAAATTTAAAAAAAAAAAATTGTACTAACCTATATACATGTTTTTTTCTAGAAGATGGAAGAGATGATGAAGAATGGTGAGGAATCTAGGTGGGGGAATGCATTTGGCATGTGGGTTCTTCCCATTGAAGTAAAGCAATAGAACCCATTTATAGAATATTATCCAGTGGGAAGGGCTTACTCCAACCAAAAGAAGGCATCTTTGGAAGTGTAATTTACTTATTCCCTTATAGACTTCCAATTATGCTCACTAAGAAGGTGGTCACCTATTGAGGTCATGTTGAGAATGTTGTCAAACACCACACTTGTATTTTCAATTGTATTAATCCCAATCTAACAAGTTCAATTCCTTAAAAATCCTATCTCACACATAGATACTATTGAAAAGTGATGTTGAAGATCCAGTTCCACCATGCCATGTTGTAGTTTGATCAATTTTATTTTTAGACTATTATTGTAAATATAGTTTGCATGAATAGCTTTTATGGAGCTGAACTTAGATAGTTAATTTTTAGTTAATATATTTTTAGGAAAATAAAGCCTTTAAAAAGTTAGAGTTAGCTTTATTTTATATTATATTCAAATTGTTATTAAGATAAATGCAGAATATTTTATTTATTAATTATAAAACATGTTCACATGAAATTCTATTAATACATTTTAATTGATCTTTGTTTTTAAAGGAGAAGGAAAATGATTCAAATAATTTGAGGTATTTTTATTTTGGAAATTCTTATTTCTTCTATGTTTCTTATTTGTTATGAATATTGCATATATTTGGCTATGAGTTTATTTTTATATATTTAAAAATCTTTAATTGGTATCAAAGCAGGTGTTTTATTTTGGGTTAAATATTTAGTGCTTAGAATTTTACCAAAAGTTTATCATGTCAAATTCTAACTCCTTACCCATTTTAGATTTTTATGGAAATGACCATGATTATTGGTGCATTAAAATGATGACTGTTTTGATAGGAAAAGATTTGTGGGAGATTGTTGAATCAAGTTATACAAAGCCAGATGATTAGAATTCCCTTATAACCACTGATAAAATAGCTAATAAGGAGGCTCAGAAGAAGAATGCTCAAGCCTTGTTTCATATTCAAATAGCTCTAGATAAGAGCCTATCTTTGAGAATTGTAGGAGAAAAGATAGTTGAGAATGTTTGGAAGACTCTAAAAGAAACTTACCAAGGTAGTGATCAAATCAAAGTTGTCAAGTTACAGACATTGAAGATAGAATTCAAGAATTTAAAGATGCAAGAAGATGAAAGTGTGAGTACCTATTATGTCATAGTAAAAGATGTGGTCAATAAGATGGATACACTTGGTGAAATTGTGAATGATGAGGTTGTAATCAAGAAGGTGTTGAGGACTCACACATCAAGCTAGAACCATGTTGCCATAATCATAAAATAAAAAAATAATTTTTCTACCATTTAATTTGATCATGTAGTTAGATCTTTGATGTATCATGAATAAAGATTAAGAGATTCATTTGGAGATAGTGATGATAAAGCATTTTCCTCCAAATTACAAATCACAAAGAATGAAGATTCCAATAGTAGTACCAAAATCAATCAAGGCCAAGGTAGAGGTCAAAATTATAATTACTCAAGAGAAAATAGAGGCAGAGGTGGCTCAAAAAGAAGAGGTGGTTTTAGAGGAAGAGGTAGAGGATGATTTGATAAAATAAATGTCCAGTGTTATCATTGTAATAGGTATGGCCACTTTGAAAAAGAGTGCAGATTAAAAGAAGGTAATAATGATAAAATCATTCATTATGCTCAAGAAGGTGATGAGAATAGTCTAGATAATTTATTTGTATCTTATGATGAAGCTGAAAATGTTTATAAATATGTTTGGTATTTAGATTTGTGATGTTCTAACCACATGTTAGGGAATGAAAAAAATTCTATAATGGATGAAAGTTTCAAATCCAAGATCAAGCTTGGTGATGACAAAATATTGGAGGCTGTTGCTAAAGGAGCTATGAAAGTCCATAACAAAGAAGGTTTGAATAGTGTTAAGGACATTTTTTACAATCCATAATTAAAGCATAATCTATTTAGTGTTGGATAATTGTGTGAAAAAATTATAAGGTGGTGTTTAAAAATTACTGATGCATAATTTATGATAAGAATCAAAGTAATATGGTGGTTACAGTTGTGCCTATGTCAAATAATTGAATGTTCCCATTAAATTTTGGTAAACATAATAGCAGCTTTGCCAATATGGCATGTAAGGATAAAATTTGTTTGTAGCATCTTAGGTATAGGCATTTAAATTTTCATAGTTTGAAGATTCTAGCATCAAATGCATTAGTTTATGGTTTGCCTAAGGTTGAAGAGCACAAAGAGATTTTTGAAGGTTTAGCTAAAGGAAATCATGCAAGGGAGAAATTTTTAAATGGAAATGCATGGAGGGCCCATCATCGACTTCAATTAGTTTATTGAGACATTTTTGGTCCTATGAATATAAAGAGTTTGGGTAAGTCATCAAATTTTATCACTTTTATTGATGATAACTCATGAAAATGTTGGGTTTATTTTTTGAAGACCAAGGGTGAAGCCCTTGATACATTCAAGAGGTATAGATCCCTTGTCAAAAATGAAAAAGGGTGCAAAATCAAATGATTAAGGACTTATCATGGAGGAGAATTTCATTCAAAATCCTTTTAAGGTTATTGTGATATGCATGGCATCAGAAGACAACTCACCACTGCATACAAACCTCAATAAATTCATGTATTTGAAAGGAAGAATTTTATAATGGTGGAGATGGCACAGAGTATGCTACAAATAAAGGGATTAAGTAATTATTTTTGGGGAGATGTCATTGCTACAGTAGTATATATTCTCAATCAGAGTCCCACTAGTGAACTTGAGAGGATGACTCCATATGAAGCATGGTATGAGAAAAAGCCAAATGTTAATTATTTTAAAGTTTTTGGTTGTTTAGCCTATGTTCATGTCACTGATCAAAATAAATAAAATTTAGATCCCAAAAGTGAAGCATGTATTTTTTTATATATAATGAGGAAATTAAGGCTTATAGGTTATATAATCCTCTCATTAATAGGCTTATTATGTCAAGCGATGTGATTTTTGATGAAGGAAAGTTTATGGTCATCAAAAAGGCCATATGGAGAAGTCAATATCTTCTTTAGATGATGTTATTATAGATGATATTGATCATTGGTAGCTCACTAATATTTCTATTTTAAGTGCTACAAATCCACCAAGTAACCCCTCATCTAGTTACTCAATTCCAAGTGTATATCTAGATTCAAATCCTAGTTCTGCAAGGAATGTAAGAATATTGAGTGACATCTATCAAAGGATTTCAAATTAAGCACATGCAAAAAATCCAAGAGGTGAGACAATGAACTTTTATTTACTTACTAAGGCTGATTTTGAACCATCATGTTTTGAAGATGCATGTACTAATGAGTTTTTGATGCAAGCAATGCAAGAAGAGATGGATTCTATTCATTGGAATGACACTTGGGAGCTTAAAAATCTTCCACATAATAAGAAGAAGATTGGAACCAAATGGGTATACAAGACTAAGTGTAATAGTGATTGAAGTGTTGAAAGGCATAAGGCAGGATTAGTTGCTAAACGCTTCACATAGAATTATGGTATTGATTATGAAGAGACATTTGCACCAGTAGCAAGAAAAGAGACCATTAGAATCTTTATTTAATTATCAAGTCAAAATAATTGGAGCATTCATCATATGGATGTGAAAAGTACCATCTTGAATGGGTACTTAAAAGAGAAAGTATATGTGGAGTAGCCACAAGGTTTTAAAGTACCAAAAAAAAATACATATGAAGGAAACCAAGATAATTTTGAGGTATGTGGGAAGCACTCTAAATTTTTGTATTCATTACTACACTTCTAAAAGGTTCAATCATGTTGTTTTAAGTAATTATGATTGGGGAGGTATTTTGGATGATCAAAATTCAACATTTGGGAATTGTTTTTCACTTTGTTCTTATTTTATTACTTAGAGCTCAAAGAAGCAAAGTATATTTTCCCTTTCGTCTACATAGGTAGAGTATGTTGTAGTCACTTTAACAAGTACATAAGCATTATGTCTTAGAAAACTTATTGAAGAATTTGGAGATATATAAATCCATCTCACAATGATTTTTTATGATAACATTAGTGCCATCAAATTGGCCTAGAATCTAGTCCATCATAGTAGGATAAAACATTTAGATTTAAAGCATCATTTTATCTAAGATTTAGTGTAGAAGAAGGTAGTAGAATTGAAATACATCAAAAATAAAGAACATTTGGAAGATATCTTCACTAAGGCAATTGTAAATGATTAGTTTTTGATACTTAGAGATCATATTGTGAGCCCGCTAAACATCAAGCAGAAGTATGTTGAAAATTGATGCTGAAGAGCCAGTTTCACCATGCCATGCTACAATTTGCTCAATTCTATTTTTAGACTATTGGTGTAGATTTAGTTTCTATAAAAAAAATTTATGGAGCTAAATTTAGATAGTTAGTTAATATATTTTTAGGAAAATAAAGCCTTAGAAAATTTTGAGTTAGCTTTAGTGGATATTACATGCAAATTTTTATTAAGATAAATTTAGAATATTTTATTTATTAATTAGAAAAGCATGTTCAATTGAAATTCTATTAATACATTTTAATTACTCTATATTTTAAAAGGAGGAGAATCATTTGAATAATTTGAAGAAGTATTTTAATTTTGACAATTCTTATTTATTCTATATATTTTTGCATTTCTTCTATGTTATTAATATTGAATATATTTGGCTATGAGTTTATTTTTATATATTTAAAAATATTTAGATACAATATTGTCTGGTCTGCCACAAGTCAGTCTCTAAACACCAACACTACATCAGTTGTTTGTGTTTATTTTTAATCTAATTAGATAGTATTATGGTAGGAGCTGGTAGTAAAATTTTAGAGTTATGGAAGAAAATCCAAGCTCATTACAATGGCAACAGAAGATGTGTTTCTAGGTGATGATCAACTATGCAAGGATTGTGCTCATGCTCTTTCTCAGATGAAATAAGAGGCTCTTCTTATTAATACTAATAATTATGGAAGGGATGGAGCATAATGTTTGTTTTTAAATATTCATCTTTATTAAGTTAGTTAAAACACATACCATTTTACATAATTTGGGTTGGCTATGGAGTAAATCTTATTATTGAAAAAAAAGTATTTTTCTTGTAGCATTCACTTGAATTCTCTTATATTTTGAAAACTTATGTAACATTGGTAGTTACGAATTAATTTAAGTATCCAATAAATTGCCTCTTAGCCAACCTCATAGGTTAATGCATACTCAATATCAACCAGGCTAATGATATAACTTTATAACCTACTCTTTTCAGTAAAGTTAAGTCAGAGTAACTTACTATCCAATACCATCAGAGTAAGTTTATAAATAGCTTAGTACGTGTAATTAGTAGAGTAAATAATCTATTGAATTGTACAATAGCATCTTTTTTTCTTATTTAGTATTAAAACATTTATGAGTTATGAGATATGATACCTCTCAATTAGGGAAGTACATTTATTTCACACCTTCATTTAATTAAGAAGCACCAACTCAATTTTTGTATCAACATTAAATACTCCATTAGTCAATTCAATAAGTCAACCTTTTAGAAACTTGGTCCAGAATCCTCTGGGAGCATAAAATTCTATCAATTTTACAATTTAATGATAAATATTTTGAACATATTTTTATCAATAATGATGAAATGACTATTATAAGTTAAGTTTTAATAGTATTTATTAATAAAGACGTAGTTGTTAATTCTTCTTATATTTTCTGATGATGAACAATTTTATAAGATCGCATCTAGTGTCACCTAATTTAAAGGTTATGTAGTAGTTAATTATTCTTATATTTAGTGATGAGTAATTTTATAAGATTATATGGTGTAACCTGATATTTATTAATAAACCAAATTATTTCAATAACAAGAAAAAAGTATAATAAAATGAAAAATGTATAAGAAATATAAATATTTATTTTAAGTAAAAGTTGCCTCCTTCATTTTGATTTTGTGTAAATGACATTATCAATTTGACAATATATGCTTGTCAAATTATCACTCTATTTGTATTTTGTACTAAATTTTGTCTTTAATAACACAAAATATGGAGGGTTATGACCAATACATCCCCACATCTCCAAAATCCATGCAAATAGCATGGACTCTAGGAGCATAGAATTTTGGTAGATTTATAGTTTAATAACAAATACTTGAACACATTTTTAATAAGAGTTACGAAATGGCTATTACCTATCAAGTTTTAGTATTATTTTTAAGAAAGACAAGTGTTACGTAGTGGTCAATTCTTCTCATACTTAATGAGAATTTATTTTATAAGATTACATGAGGTGGTGTGACAATTATTATTAGTGAAAATTGTTTTAATAACAAGAAAAATATATGATATAATTAAAAATGGATAATAAATATGGATGTCTACTTGAGGCAAAAGTTGCTTCGTTCAATTTGACTATGTAAATAACATTGCAAATTTGTCAACATATGATTTTAAATTTACATCTCTATTTTCATTTTGAACTAGAATTTGTCCTTACTAATACAAAATATGAAAGGTGTTGTGACGCACATGTCCCCACCTCTTTAGAAGAAACAAGGAATTTATGGCCTCAATGATACCATGACCTCATGATTCCATCAATTCATGTGTTTTCCAAGTGACTCCATGCCAAACTTTGGTGGCCAAGCACACATATAAGTTAAATTATAAGTGAGTTCTTAGTGACCTAAGTCCAAGGCTTAATTAATGAACCCCATCACTTATTAAATGAAATATGTATTCTAATCGATCTATGGAGTACTCCATTCACAAATTATAAAACTCGTAATCTTTCATACTTTGTGAACTGCATGATTCTACCACATGTTCTCTTTTTGGGACACATGATTGAAAATAAGTTTGAATTCATGATCTATGACCTTGTGACCAATCAATGATCACCATGTGCTTTATTTTGATCTTATATTTTATTATAATAGCCACCACATATAAGTTTTAATATGTTTTAGTCAATAAATATTGTGGCTACTTTACTTTTTCATAGTTAAAAGAATGGATGCAAGCAAGGATTTAAAAAAAGTAAATAGAATGATAGGGTCACACAACACATAGTGAAATTCAAATTAAAAGATGATATCATGAGTTTCATGAATGGGATCATCCTATGACTTTTGGAAGGTCATTATGTGGTTCCTTGTAATCAATGCATTTCATCAATGGTGTGCATGTGTAAAGAATATAAAGTAAAATGAAGTTAATAATGGGTCCTTAGACTTCTCAATAGATCACTGGGAACCTTGTGACTTTGTGAGCCTAAACCAATTAGATATTACCATGTGGTATGATTCACTTAGCCATGATGAAACATATGGCATAGGTAGCTATGACTTCACCGCCTAAAGTTATTAGATCAAGAGGAGGCCATGTATCTCAATATGATTGGTTGTGTATCATTTATAATTGCAATCACTTTGTTCATAAAGACAAAATTAAATTCATGGATTTAAGGAGTATAATTCATATATTAATGGGTTTATAGGAATCCAATATCATATGAAATTGAAATACATGCCATGTGACCCCATAGCATATAGGTGATCACCACGATAATTTTTTTGTGTGTATTTTGTTTAAAATGTGAATGTACATATTATTTATCAAAAGTTATGTGATCATTACATATTAATTTATTTTTCATAGGGCCACATGCTTATCAAGGCAAAAATAAAGAAAAGGAGAATCATGTGACTCTGAGCCAATCATAAAATGTCATTTGTCACTATAACTAAAAATAATTATGTGAAGATAAAACAATCACAAGAGTCCATGTATCATAAACACCTTAGTCTTGGTATATTAAATATGTGATAAAATTTTATACAATCATGTGATAATTCCTCATGAACACAACAAGACAAATTATAAACAACAAAAGGCCATACCAAACAAAATAAAATTGAGTCCTTGAATGTGTGACCAACTGATGAAAGCCACACAGATGTAAAATTAGGGACTTCACATCAAAATATGATCACATGACCTCCAGAAATGACATCACCCCATGAATACTATATATTTATCATGCGGTGGCATGCAATCACTGCATTTCAAAGGTGCACACACATGAAGATTATAAATTAAAATGGAGTTAACAATAGGTCCACAAACTTCAAATAGATCACTTGAAACCTCATGACTCATTGAGTTTAAACTAGTTATATCGTGTCACATGGTGTGGTATGATTGGCCACAATGAATAAAATGATGCATAAATATATGATGTCACCATATGAAGCAAACCTGTCAAGAGTGGGCCATATGTATTAATATAATTAGTTGAGTATTGTTTGTAATTATTCTCTATTTATTCACAAGGACAAATGTGAATGCATGAATTTGTATAGAAGAATACATATAGTAATGGGTTTGTGCAAAGCCACCATCAGATGAAATAAAACCCTATGACCCTTGAACCCATAGCCTATAGGTTATTTCCATGTGTTCACCTATGTTTTGGAAGTGCTGTTAAAATTTTATGTGAATTTTATTTAAACTTTGAATATGCATATTATTTATTAAAAATTATATGATTACTATATATTATTTTATTTTTCATATTTCTACATAGTTATTGAGGATGTAATAATCAAAAGGAGAATCCTATGAGCCAAATCCAGTCATAGCCTAACATATGTCAGGGTAATCAAAAATTGTAGTTTGTAGTGATCTCAAGTAGTTTCATAGTTGTATTTAAAAAGTAGTGGCCATTAATATCAATATCATGAGTGGCTGAGAATTACATCCCTAAAAATGATTCCCTATATTTTTCACCCAATGAATAATGAGAAAAATGTGTATTGTAAGGTTTTCAAGCTTATAATGCAAGGAGGAATATCCCATTAATAACCCCATCTTTTAATACATATCATTATAGAGCCATTAATTTATCTTAAGTTGTGAAAATAATGACGAAATAAGTTTTTAAAGAATATTCCAAAATTATAGATACACAAATTTATAAAAGTTAAAGTCAAACATCTTGTCAAATCATTTGATTGGTTAAAAATGGAAGAAGATTTAAGCTTGGTGATCCCTATAGTGCCCTTATATGCAAGTAAAATAATACCCTATTATGGCAGATAGAAAAAATATTTTCATTAAAATCCTAAAATTACTTAATCCCTAAAGGTGCACACACATACACAATAACCATTAGATAAATCTTATGTTCTTGGAAGCCACATTAACATTTAATGAAAGTAAAGAGTTTAAATTTGTTCACAAACATCCCCATAGACTCAAACACAAATTATAAACTAAAATTCATAACAACAAGACTATAAAGTCTCCCATTCATAAATTAATCCCGTGTCTTTCCTAACTCTATTATCAAATGATTTTGATGCATGTCACATCCTTTAGCCATATGATTTCATAGTTTCATTTGAATCCACCCACTTTTTAAATATGTTTAAATTCACTATGAGTCTAAATTTTTATCTTGACATTTTAAAAAAATCTTTAACTTTATTTTAACCATGTTTTTTTCCAAGATGACATGTGGTTATTTTTCAATATAAATTTAAAGTTTACATGTGGATTTATAGATCATAATACATATAGTAATGAGTTCTTGTAGTTTTTGAGGCCATAATGAGCAAGAGGAGGATTTCAAGAATTATGGTATTTATGACCAATAAGACATTGTAATGTGGCACATTATCATCTGATGTAGTGAAAACAAAGGAAAAATTCAACAAATCCATAATGAAGTCTATGTATTCTATGCATTGGGTTAATCTATGGCCATCAAGAGATTGACACATGGCTTCTTTTTATCACAACTTTATTAAAGACTTGATATACATTTTTATATCAAGTTATGACTTATTTTATTTTTTGTGTAGGTGTGGACTAAAGGTGGACATGGGAATAATATAAAGTGAAATGATATTCATAATGGGTCTTCTCACTTCTGAATAGATCACTTAGAAAGTTGTGCCTCATGAGCCCGATCTAATCGTAGATTATTATGTGGCATGGTGTGATTGACCATGGAAAAGGAAAGGCCAAAAAATTATGAAATCACCTCATGAATCCATCTCATTAGACCTCACTATTTATCACATTTAAAAAAAAAATCAAAGATATTAGGGCCACTGTCATGTCCCCTCTCTAGTACGACATGACACTTCACGTGGATTTGCCTATTCCAGACTCTCGTAGGCAGATGGTGGTGATAAGAGAGTCATTTTTGCGATTGGATAGCTCATTATGCTCTCAAAGAAATTATATTTATTTATTTGGGGCCAAATGTTATATTTTTAAATTTAGGTGCACTTTTTATTTTATTAAATTACTTTTTATTTAAAAAGTGTAATGATGTTTTACAAGATGTATTACGAAAACTTCTAGAATTTCCGAAAAGTGCTTAAATAGACCTCATGGGTCTCTCATTTGGCATCCCAGTTTATTTTGATCATTTGAATCTTCTTGAGCATTTGTAAGGCTTGATAGTCTACAAATATTCAGTGAAATCCTTGAGAATGATACCTCTCAAGAGATTACATAACTGAGGAAGTGGAAGATCTTCTGAAGGGTTGCACATTGGAAGTGGTCTTCAGCCATTTCATGTTGAGCTTTAGTATTTAGGTTCAATTTGAAGATTAAACAATTTTTGCATCCCTTGGTAAGGCAATTGAATCATTGACCAATTTGAAAGATTTCTAGGGATATATATTCTATACAGGTACGGCCTGTACCTACAACAAGGTATGGACAAGGTTAGGCAGATTCAAGGCAAATTTCATTATTGGCATACTTGGGTGACTTATTCCAGGAGAAGTTTTTGATAGCCACAGAAGCTAGAGTAAGACAAGCCAAGCACAATCTTTCTATTTTGCTTGGTTAGTCATAAGTGGGCACCTACCTTCAGGGCAATATATCTAAAGCATGGGCTTTGCTGAGTGCACCAAACCTTTGGGTTGCGTTGAATGTGCCAAACACTAATATCTGTCGCGATAGCCTAACAACTCAGCGGCCAAAGGCAACATCAGGCAGTGAGGAAAGAAACACAGCAGAGGCAGAGGGCGTCACGCCAAAGATAGGGCAGAAATATTTGCAATTAGAGTGAGGCGTTGAATGCATCTATAAAATTTGGAGGTCGTGTGCCTAGAAGGGGTTGTGCTATGGGCAGAGAGAGTCTAGTAGACTGTTACACCCCTACAACAATCCATAGAAGTGGTCATGGGTGTTGAAGGGAGTGGCGTGACTAGGAGATGAGTTCAACTTGCCATTTTGGGGTGTCATGTAGGATGCTATTCTTGTTATTGACTATTGGCTAGGTGTTTATTTGGAGAGCTGGGCAGAATCGACACTTGCCAACGAAGTCAAAACTTAAGATTAAAACTACACCAGTCGGCATATATATTACTAGCCAAGTTCCTTTATTTATCATCATTGCTTGGTAAATATCTGATATGAGACATTGAGTCTACAGTCATTGAATTTTGTACCCAGCTATATTAGTTTGATTTGCATATCTGTAATTGAGATAAAATTCTTTGTCAATTGTTTGCATTCTATCCATGATAAGGAAAGATGTTATTTGCATTATGAATGCTAAGATATCTTGTTGTAATCTGAAAGTTACAATCCATAGAAGAAGGATCTATATCTCTATATATTAGCACTGATTTTTTTTTGAGTTGAGCGGGTTTTTACACTTACATTAATATAATTTGATTGATTGCCAACTATTTGACGAAAGTCTATAAGGCAATATTAGTCTTTTTGATAATCCTAGCAAGTGCTTGATGAAATTCCATAAGTGCTATATTAGTGTTTAATGATCCTACTAGTGAGGGTCATTGCAGTGGTATCAGAGCCATCATCCTTCCATCCTGTGATCAGTTAAATAGTAGATGAGTGAGAGACAAATTTGATATCATAACAGGGAACAACGAAGACAACAAAATCCTCAAATTGAAGGGGATACATTATCAGAAGTATTTAGAGAAAGAGATGCCGGCAAAACAGTTCAAAATATGGTAGAAGATGATAAGGATGTAAGAGCTGAAAGGAAATTCGATACCATGCTTGATATGATGTCACGCCTATTAGGAAAATTGGATTGGCAAGCCATTTCAGATGAAAATCATCAACACATAGCTGAACATAGTGGAGTTAATGAGGAAAGGTTAGTACAACATGCTAGAAACACTAGAGGATCAACATCTAGGCCTCTTTTTCCCACCTTTACACCAAGAGAAGAACCATTACATGTTGCTCCAGCTACTCCATTTGGATAAGAAGCTAGACATGCCTACTTGGAGTATACCACTCTCCCTCCCAAAATGAGAGAAATATGGACATTTGATCAGTTTATGAATCAAAGGAATAAGAGAGGAGGAAGAAATGATTACCATGCTCTAAGGAATGACTATCAACAAGCACTTCGTAAGATTTCCATGCCTTCCTATGATGGAAGTAACAAATGTATAGCTAGGTCTTGGGTTCAAAAGCTTGATAATTATCTCTTTGAGACCAATGCCTGAAGAGGATGCCATAAGATTTGCCACACTACATCTTGAAGGAACTACTCATGAGTGGTGGTATCATGGGTTGGTCACTCTTGGACACAACCTTATCACTACATATGAGGATTTTACCAACAGGCTGGTGGAAAGGTTTGATGTAAAAGATCCTGAGGTGAGTTTCCATGAATTGGCACAACTTAAACAGCATGGTTCCCTTGATGCTTATATTAATGACTTCTAGAAGCTAGCAGTAATGGTGCCTGATATTTTAGAGTGGAGGATAGTCATGTTATTTATAGAAGGGTTGACTAAACCACTCAAGGGGTGGGTTAAGGCCTTTAATCCTCTCACATTCCAAGAAGCTATGAAGAAAATCCGTAGTATGGAACTTGCAACGCCAAAAAATAGGTTCAGTTTAAAAGGCTCTTCATCAAACAAAGATAATAAAGAGGAATTCAACAAAGGTAAAGAGAAGGATGATGACATGAAAGACAAGTCAGTTGCACCTTTGAATAAGGAAACACTTAATGACCTATGTAAGAAGAAGTTATGCTTCTATTGCTAGGGTCCCTATGAGTTTGGACATGACTGTCTTATGAGGCCTAAGGGAAAGGCCAATAGGGTGATGTGGGCTTATTACGAGGGCTCAGATTCAGATATCTCAGAGTACCATGATCCTAATGATGCAAAGTAGGAACAAGAGTTAGAATAAAAGGAGGAACCAGAGTTACATTTACAAGAGGCACGTCTATCTAGTATTTAGAGAGAGGGTGCTTTCAGAATTAGAGGTGTCTTGGCAGGACAAAAGGTTATTACACTCATGGATACTGGTGCCACGTACAACTTTATTGATGCACGCTTCGCTGAGAGGCATGGACTCACCATTGAGGAGTTTGAGGGACTAAAAGTTAAGGTGGATGATGGATATACTCTTCGATGTGACAGGATGGTACGTGATCTACCTCTACACCTGAACAATTATGAGTTCAAGGTAGATTATTATGTGGTTAACATGGGTGACATGGACATAGTGCTTGGGATGTAGTGGCTACATTCATTGGAGGAGATTACCCTGACACTTAAGGATATGGAGATGCGGTTTGAGGTAGATGGCAGAACACATGTGCTAAAGGCTATTCATAATAGTGATGATAGGACTATTACACTTAAGAGGATGGAGAGACTAGCCAAGCATAATGATATAGAATGGGCAGCTATTTGTACCTTGATGCCTACACATGAGGATCAGCACCAAGTTAAATATCATCTTGATGAGAAGGCATACATAAAGATTCCACTAGGTAGACCACCAGATAGAGTGCATAATGTATTCCCTGTATCATGCCTCAAGAAGGCGTTGGGTCAGAATGTGGTGCCTTTTGCAGTGTTACCTCCCTTGGATAATGAGGGGAAGTTAATTCCAGAATCCATCTTGGATATCAGGGAGAAGCAGCTTCACAGGTGAGTGATCAGAGAGTACTTGATTAAGTGGATGGATTGGGAAGGTGAGGTCATTCTGCAGCATCCGGCATTGAGATTGCTTGAGGCCAAGAAATTTCAGGAGGGGCAGACTATCATGTTCCCTCTCTAGTATGACATGACACTTCATGTGGATTTACCTATTCCAAAATCTCGTAGGCAGATGGTGGTGATGATAGAGTCATTTTTGTGATTAGATGGCTCATTATGCTCTCGAAGAAAATATATTTATTTACTTGGGGCCAAACGTTATATTTTTAAATTTAGGTGCACTTTTTATTTTATTAAATTACTTTTTATCTAAAAATTATAATGATGTTTTACAAGATGTATTACAGAAACTTTTAGAATTTCTAAAAAGTTCTTAAATAGACCTCATGGGTCTCTCATTTGGCATCCTAGTTTATTTTGATCATTTGAATCTTCTTGAGCATTTGTAAGGCTTGATAGTCTGACAATATTTAGCAAAATCCTTGAGAATGATACCTCTCAAGAGATTGCATAACTGAGGAAGTGGAAGATCTTCTGAAGGGTCACACATTAGAAGTGGTCTTCAGCCACTTCATGTTGAGCTTCAGTATTTAGGTTCAGTTTGAAGATTAAACAATTTTTGCATCCCTTAGTAAGGCAATTGAATCATTGACCAATTTGAAGGATTTCTAGGGATATATATTCCATACAGGTATGGCTTGTACCTATAGAAAGGTACGGACAAGGGTAGGTAGATTCAAGGCAAATTTCATTATTGGCATACCTGGGTGACTTATTCTAGGAGAAGTTTTTGACAGTCGCAGAAGCCAGAGTAAGACAAGCCAAGTGCAATCTTTCTATTTTGCTTGGTTATTCATAAGTGGGCACCTACCTTTAGGGCAATATATCTAAAGCGTGGGCTTCTTTGAGTGCACCAAACCTTTGGGTTGCGCTAAATGTGCCAAACACTAATATCTACTGTGATAGCCTAAAAAATTAGTGGCCAAAGGCAACATCGGGCAGTGAGGAAAGAAACACGGTAGAGGCAGAGGGCGTCACGCTAAAGACAGGGTAGAAATATTTGCAATTGGAGTGAGGCGTTGAATGCAACTATAGAATTTGGAGGTCGTGGGCTTGGAAGGGGTCACACTAGGGGCAAAGGGAGTCTAGTGGACTATTACACCCCTACAACAATCTGTAGAAGTGGTCGTGGGTGTTGAAGGGAGTGGCGCAACTAGGAGATGAGTTCAACTTGCCATTTTGGGGTGTCATGTAGGATGTTATTCTTGTTATTGACTATTGGCTAGGTGTTTATTTGGAGAGCTGGGTAGAATCGACACTTGCCAGTGAAGTCAAAACTTAAGATTAAAACTACATCAGTCGGCATATATATTACCAACCACGTTCCTTTCTTAATCAGCATTGCTCGGTAAATATCTGATATGAGACATTGAGTCTACAGTCATCGAATTTTGTACCCAGTTGTATTAGTTTGATTTGCATATCTATAATTGAGATACAATTCTTTGTCAATTGTTTTCATTCTGTCCATGATAAGGAAAGATGTTATTTGCATTATGAATGCTAAGATATCTTGTTGTAATCTGAAAGTTACAATCCATAGAAGAAGGATCTATATCTCTATATATTGGCACTAATATTTTTTTTGAGTTGAGCGAGTTTTTATACTTACAGTAGTATAATTTGATTGCTTGCCAACTATTTGATGAAAGTCTATAAGGCAATATTAGTCCTTTTGATAATCGTAGCAAGTGCTTGATGAAATTCCATGAGTGTTATATTAGTGTTTAATGATCCTACTAGTGAGGGTCATTACAGTCACACATCCATATTTAACAGTGAAAAAAATTATTTCTTAATATTATATGGGACTACGTGATAAAAGGAGAATCCTATGATCTTGAACCAATTATAAGAGGTCATGTGTTTTTATTGAGAATTATATGATTCAAAACTTGACATAAGGGAGATCTCCACATGGTTATAAATTATATGCAAGAGAATGAAGATTTGAGTTATAAGGTGAATTTTCATTCTCCATATGTCCATGGACTTTGCATGAGTCATTTGAAAGCCTAATGATCTATGTGTCACACTAAAAACTTCATGAACTTGAGATCACTCAGTAGCTAACACTTATCTCCTCCTTGATCATAGGTTTTCTCAAAATATTCTATATATTATAATTAAAATTTGGGTTACATTCATTATTTATAAAGGGTAACTTGGTAGTTTTATGTAGTGTGTAGTTGTGAATGGACATAAGACTAGGTGAAATTATTAAAGTAAGAAATTTACACCTAAAATAAAAGTAGAGATGATATGTGATGTATAAAAATTAGGCTAATCTTTTAGATGCCATAACTTTTAACTCATAGCTCTATTTCAGTTCTTCCATGTGCCAAAATGACCGTCTCAAAAATTTCACCTCCATATCTTACCATAGCTACATTAAACATGGAAAATTTTCAACCCATTAAATTTCACCTTTGCAAGGATCCCATGCACTTACCATATTTTTTTTTTGGGTATAAATTATAAATAGTATAGATAAATTCATCCATCTCAACTACATATTTGGTAATATCTACAATAGGTGAGTTCTTAACACTAAATGTTTCACATAAACATGTTAACCATCTTTTTGTTTGATGGTCTCTATCATCCATATCATCATAGTAATTACAAGGACTAAAAAATTAACAATAATAAATATAGGTAAATATATGAACCTTGTATCTATAAAGTCAATAACCTTCACTATAAATCTTTTTTTGAACTCAATGCTATCATCTAGTGTCCCTGATCTTTGTGATTTAATTAAGCTCTCAAATCTCAAGAGTTTCTCCTTGTGATCTATTTAGAAAAGATGAAATATGTATTATACCTACCCCAAATATGTCTCTTTGAAATATCCTATGAAATATTTCAATATTAATATCTAAGGTAGTGCCAATGGAAGTAATGTTAACATGGTCATCTTGAAAATTTGTATTCAATTTATTTAACTCAATAAGTATGTTTGAAATTAAATGGATAAAAAAATTTAATTGAAAAATTCTTGCCAAATCATACATTTTTTCCTCTAGCTCGCATTCTCTCAACAAAATAGGCATGAGTTTGACAAGCCTTTCTATGACCTTTCCTCTAAAGAGCTAAGTAATTTGATGATTTTTTTACAGATCTAATCGAGTGATTTGAAATAACTCCATTACATATCTTAATGCTCCATGTCTTATAATAAATTTTCCAAGCCATGATTAAATTTTATTTGTAAATTTGTTAATAAATCATAGCTCTAAAATATAAAATGAAACATCATTTGTTGCTAATGCTTATCGATGAGCTATGCAATGAATATATATTAATTTAGGAGAGTCTTGTTGAATCTTATTAAATGAACCTTGATTAATTCCCCTCATAGAAAAATCTCCATCAGATCCAAATCCAACTAACTTCATTAAGGATAAATTAATCTCTTTCAAAAGACTTATCATAACATCATATATAGACTGAGTTGTTCCATGATTTATTTGGAGGAATATAAATTTTGTTACACATTTACCTCTTCTTTCATTTGTGAAATATGTAATGTAAACTATCAAATATTATTTTATAGTCTTATCAGTACTTTCATCAACTAAAATTGAGTTAAATGTGCTATGAAAAATATCATGTTTTAATTTTTTTCAATATACCTCCTTTATATCTTATATAAACTCTTTTTCAAATGTGGTATTTGTATATACAAAGTATTAATTTGTTAGAGGCATATGTGGAGTGCATTTATATCTATTCAAGTCACAAATTGGATTATATACTTCTAAAGGTAAATCATGTACGATAACAAAATACATGTTTTCTATCATAGATATGATTCTCTCCTTCTTAGCATCTAACATTAGTTTTACATGTGTGGTAATTTGAATACTAATTTATTTGCCTTCTCCTTCCAAAAGTTAAAAAGCAAATTTATTGTGATCTTATTCTACATGCTATCTTAGACCAATGAATTGAAGGGTGATGCTCCTATCTTTAGCAGATAGAGTATATCTTATATTTTACACATCAATAACATTTATCCTTTCAACACCATTTTAGTATTTTACATTATAAGCCCATCAAAATCTTGTTTTCCATTTGGATTTGAATGTTCTTTTTTATTTCTTTGATTTTTTTTCTTCTTCTTAAATCTATTTTCTACATGCAGAATAGCATCATAGTCGTCATTTCTAGACTGATATTTATGATTAAAATCTTGAAAGATAACAAATGTAATAAGTGACAGTTGTGTTTTATCCTTCTTAAGATGACTAATAAAAGTTTTTTTTCTCATAATTTATATCTAATCAATAAATAAATTAAAATTAAAATTAAAATTTGATGTGATAAATATAAATTTTGACTTACAATAACAATAAATGAGTTGTATTGTTTTATTTTTCTGAGACCAATCTCCCTTTGAATTATTATGGGTGTATGTGTGTGTGTGTGTGTTTAATGATACCGATCTCACTTTAAATTAGTCTTATAAATATATATAAAATGAAATTATGTGTGTGTGTGTGTGTGTGTGTGTGTGTGTAATTTTTTATATATTCATGATACTAATTTACAATGAGAATCAAGATTGGTAAATGGTAATTAACACTCAAGAAGTTGAATAGACAAATAAGTTAACAAGTAAAAACTACCCACTCTTGGTCCCATAAAATTCTATTAATAGCATTTATGCGACATGAAATTTCAAAATTTCACATTTATGTTAAAAATTTAAGTTGTTTTAAAAAAATTAGCTAATGAATTATACTAAAACTTGTAGTTATAAGTTTAAAAATTGTAATTTGATTTGCTAAATTGATAAATTACTAATACTTTCTATTATTACTACTCAACGCCATCAAAGGTTAAATTTTTTTAAGGTAAGTGCATAAAGATCAGGGACAAAAAGTGGCCTATCCATGGACATGATTTTTTAAATTTTCAAAAATCTAAACTTATATAAATAATTTAGGATATTTGAACTTTAAATTTGAAGATGGTGTAAGAATATGAAATCTAGTATTTGAAGTCTAGTTTCCAAAACACCATTTTTTTAAAAAAAATGGTTAATTATAAATAGGTAAAATATCTAAAATTTGATGAATAACTCCTATTTTTTAATAAAATAGAGTAGATAGAAGGATGTATGACGTGGAATTTTTTGAGTAGTGTTTAATATTTTTTGAAACACTTTAGTGAAAATTGATATAACATTTGTAGTTTGCGACCTATATTTTTTGGTATTTTTATAAGAATATGTTTTTTTAATGAATTTTGTAAGTAAATATATCTTGAAAACATAAAATAAAATGGATATGCATCCATGCAGTGTGCCTAACTACCTCAAAACAAATTCTTGAATGTGTATAGAATTAGGCCTAGATTGTGACCATATAATTTTTTTTGCACTTGGATCAATGAAAGAAAAATTAAATGAACATTTATAGGCATGTATGTTTCTAGCATGTAGTGGCCTAAAAAGGGTATATTTAGAAATCAAAATAGTTTGAAATCTTAAATTAGTCTAAAAATTATAAAAATTATATTTTTGGAAAGATAATACCATGGTCATTGTGATGGTATTATGTTTTTGAATTTTAACATTAAAATTCATAGTATATTGGGCAATTGAAGTTGAATTTTGTTGTTTTTTATCATAACTCTTGTATTCAACTATAAATTGACATGTCCAAACATTTATCTCATGAATCCAAGCCATTCCCAAGACAAAAGGTATGAAATTTGAATTCGAATTCAAATAGCATGATCACATTAATGTATAACATGATCGTGTTAATAGATAATGTGATCACATTATTGTAAAAATAATAACATGATCATATTACTATTTTATTGCACATTAAATTAGTGAACATGTAGATAGATCAAATATTGGTTAATAAATAATGTAATTACATTAATATAAAAGCAATAACGTGATTGCATTCATGTTATTTTGCACATAAAATCACGTGGACATGCACATGAAGCTAGCTTTGGCCAAAAGATTATATTTACATGTAAAAATACTATGCAGAATAAAAGACAAATTCACAGATGAATGCTCAAACAATAATATATTTCATTCTCAATAATGCATATTCAAACTATTACAAAATATTACAAAATATATTTGATATATCTTTTATTCAAACATTCAGATGTATTTATACAGGAATGATATCCTACATAATAGAAGTCTATCATCATCTATAAATCCCATAAATCTCTCTATTCTCCCATAATATCTCACTATATCCCTAAACTTACTAACATGATTATCTATGTTAGTTGTATGAACAACTCATTTACATATTATTTTATAAAACATACTAACCTAATAATAAAGTGAGCACTAATTATGATTTCCTAACATTCCCCCTCTTATTATAAACATGGGGAGAATGTTATCTTGTACTGAAACTCTCATAAAAAATCACATGCTAGTTTTTCACTCGATTAACCACCAACCTACAAATATCAGATGGTTTTACATTTGGTGTACCAAAAACCTACATATAAAGGATGGTTTTACATGTGGTTAACCAAAAACTAAAAATATATGATGTTACAACACTCTTTTATTCCTCATCACTATCTTAATTTAATGGATTACATAGGGAATCTTGCTCACTTATTGATATATTTGAATAGGCATGGACTTCTATTGTTATTCAGACACACACTGTTGAAATCAAACACTCAACAAAAATGAAAAGAATATGCCACTAAATAATAAATTACCCTCATTGTTAATTGCTAAAGAGATGTGTAAAGAGCCTCCTACCTACATTGCCTCTGACCTCCAATGTGTGATTCTTACTTAATACTGATATTCATCAGAGGTATAACTATTCTCATTTTTTGCTAGTTCTTCATTTGGTTCTTCCTTACTAGATGATTCTATTTCATTGACCACATTTTATTCACTTTTTTTAAGCTTTCCCTTAATCATATTATTATCTCAATTTTTTTAGAACCATTATGTGTGCCTTTTTTTCTTACAATTGAAACATTCAACATCTTTATTTTCATTAAAACTTTTATGATTCTTTGAGTACTTAACTATTTCTACTTCCACATATTCTAGAATTATTTTTTATTCTATTAAGAGAGCTAAGATCATGTCTTATAGGGACTATGATGGCATTTAACCAAAAGTGATTACAACATTTCTATATATAGAATGCAAGCTATTTAATAGAATGGATTTAACATCCTCATCATCAACTAGAGCCTTTATTTCTACTACCTCATGAGAGAACTTAGTTCATTTATATGACTAGAGATTGTGCTTCATTCATTTTCACTTTGAATAAGTGTAATTTTTAATAAAATTTAGCATTAACTGCTTTATCCCCAAACAACTTATTTAGATTGTCCCAAATTTCAATAGATGAATTTTTGAAATCTACATAGTGTAGTTCAGAATCTAAAAGTTCAAGACTAATGATCACTTTGGCCTTATCATCTCTACTATTCCATTCTAGAAATTTATTTTCATATGTGGGTTGTGTTTCTTTCCCATTGGCTATTCCTCACAAATTTTTGTTCATTAGTTGTATTTGAATTTTACCTTTCCATGTGTGAAAGTTAAAACCAATAAAATTTTCAAGTGGGATATCCATTTTTAAAATGACCAAGACAAAAATAGTGGGTGTTCATTACCTTGAAAATGTGCCTATTTATAATTTTTGTAAAAAAGGCTTTCAACAATAGATGACTTACTTGACAAATAATTTTATGATTTGACTAACCATATGACATAAAGACCCTTTTTTTTTTACTTTTGTGTTTTTGATGAGAATCATTGACTCTAATAATATTTTTAACTAAATAGGAATAACAAAAATATACTTTTGGATTTTATTTATTTTTGACCATCATTAAAAATCTAATTATATGTTGGATTTATAAAAACTTGATGCTAACAAAATATGATAATAAAACTTTATATGACTCAAATTGAAATACTTATAAAAAACAATAAAACCATGACTTTTAGACTTCCAAAATCACACCAATAATCATAAACCACTATCTAAATTTACTATTTTTAAATTGAGTGGAGATGAACATCAATTTGCCAAGGTGGAAATGGCTAAAAATAAATTTTCAAAAAGCTACACCGATATAGATGTAATAGAAATGGCTCAAGATGTAAATTTGAGAGAATTAATATCCAATCTGAGGATTTATTCTGTGAATAGGTCTACATCTATGCATAGGACTCATGAACTATATATTCCTTTCTAATGCAGAGATATATGACTAGATGATGGATATTTTACTATCTTCTCCATGAGATATGTGGGAATGATATCAATACTTATCACATGCCAATGGCATTCAACTACAGCTTATCCATATTCACCATAATTAATCTTGACCAATTGAGTGTCATAGAATGATGCTAGGAAGAATGATGATGGGAAACAAGATAACTAAAGAATGATAATCTTTAGATCTGAATTTAGAGGTCGTTATTGATGCATTCACCACATGTGATCATAGTGCTTGGCTAAGACTAAAAATAATAAATCTAGGCCTTGATTTAATGCAAAATTAAAACTATTAAATGCAATGACAAAAAAGGCATCCATGCAGAACATACACAAAATTGATATAGGTCTCGAGCATTTTTACCACTAACAATGATGACACTTAGAAAAATGCATCTGAAATAGATCCAAGGTGGATTTATGAATGAAACTCATATGAAAAGCTTTAAGACTCTAATTAGAGCAAGCCTACTATGATACCACATAAAAATACTAATCAGATTCTGCATATAACCAGAGTTGAATACACAAATGAATGCTCAAACAATAATATATTTCATTGTCAATAATGCATATTCAGACTATTACAAAATATATTTGAGATATCTATTATTCAAAATTTGATAGGTATTTATACAAGAATAATATCCTACGTAATAGGAGTCTATCATCATCTAGAAATCCCATAAATCTCTTTATTATCCCACAATATCTCACTATCTCCCTAAAATTACTAACATGATTTTCTACATGAGTTATGTGAACACCTCACTAACATATTATTTTATAAAAAATAATATCTAACCTAATATAATGTGAGCACTAAGTACGATTTCCTAACAAGTATAAGTTTATATTTATATTTTTACATTTAATTGCTTATACTTTAAATTTATTTTAGTAAAGATAATAAATTATGGTCACTGTGTATCTGATAGAGTTTGTCTCATAGTTTTATGCCTTGGAATGTGAAAACTAGTTTTTCAAAATCTAATCTAGTCAATACTTAGGCATTTTTACGGTCTAAGTATTAAATATATGGATTTTAAGACAATGTTTTCAATTGATATCCATTTTTGGTAAATACATAATCTTTTTAAAAAATTGTGCCTTCCAAATTGATTCCTAGTATTTATAAGAGTATTAGGCTTATCAAAATTGAATTTTAAAAACTACTCAATTTGAACATGAACTAAACTAGTGTGATTGGGGTGGTATAGGTCACATTGATGACTTACACACATCAAAAAATGAATTTATGTTAATCTCACTTGTTCATCATCCCTCTCTCATCCTTCATCACTTCCTACTCATCTCTTATTAACCCTAATCACTCTCACATCATTCATCATTATCCTTAATTATTCACTCATTGACCCTCATTATCCTTAGTCATCTCTAATCACTCCCTTATCATCTATAATCACTCTTCCATTGAGTTTAACTATCCCTCATCATCCCTAATCACTCCTTCCCCATCCTTCATCATCCTTAATCACACTTTCTTCATTTGTCATCATCTCTAATTGCTTCCTCATCCCTATTCACTCCCTCTTCATTCCTCCTCATCTCTAAACATTTCCTCATTGATTTTCATTGTCTCTCCTCA